>JAKCPB010001440.1:0-114301 GCA_021442155.1 Cymbidium sinense | reverse complement strand
ACATAACATCAAACAATTATATAAACTATCATAAAAGAATAAAAGGGTGATGTCGGTACCAGCATAACCCAAGAGAGAAAAGTAGTAGCGAAGCTCTACCCTTATACAACTTGGAACATGAAAGAATAATTATAATTGTATTAAATGCTATGGGGGTCTTCTTTCTTCATATCTCCATTTTTGATTTGGTTCCTTCTTGATTTGGATGGTGCTTGCTTCAAAGGAATCACAAGGCACCCCAAGACAAAGCCTTCTGACCACTACTCATCCTAATCCCCATAGCATTAATCCTAATTCCTATTGCAAAAATTATATTTATGTGGAAAAGTAAATCTAACTACACCTACAAAATAGAGGTTAGCTAAATATACATATAATCCCAAGTAGTTGTATTTATAATTTGGACTTAGCACCACATGTAACTAAGCTCTGTCCTAACTTGGATTATACTTAAGGATTTAAGCAACCTACAAAAGAGCATTTACATTTATTTTTAAGCATCCCTTAAGCATAATCCCTATAGAAAATATGATTAGCTAATATTGGCCTATCATCCAGTCTATGAAGCATACACTCTAACATCCAATCTAAAATAATACATCATAAAACAAAACATACATCACATCATACACCATCCTAACTTAGAGCTATAAGTGGTGACTTAATTCTAATGTGTGTATTAAGGCTTGTGTGGTAAGTCTTGTTAGGCATTAGTGTTGTATTTTCTAAGTGTAGAAGGATTCAATTTAACATGAAAGGTTGATTTCACTTGAAGTAGTTTAATTGATTTGAGAATTTTAATTTGTGATTTCTTTTGTTTCATTTGATTACACTTAGCAACTAAGTGTTATAAATAGAGCAAAAGAGGATTTCCCTCTTTCATCTCTATCTTAAGTCACTTTCTAAAGTATATGAATTTGATTTAGTTCTCTTTAGTGAATGGTTTATTAAATGATTTAATAAATCCTAAGTTTAGGTTGACTTTAAATAATCATATTCAAAATAAAAGGCATCTTAAGATTAATTTAATTAAATTACTACCACAAGACATATATTAAATCATTCCTTCCATCACATGTAATATGCATATGATTTAATCCTAAGTGTAGCTATACATGCAACATATTTTAGCTCACCTAAATGATGAATACATGTGTATGTTTAGAATTTATATTTTATTTGATTGAATTATTTAAACATATTAATTTAAGACTTTATCCAAATTCTTATACAAATGGACATAAGAATGATATTAAATAGGCATGTGTCATTGTTAAACCAAGGAAGTGAGGTAATCAAATGACCTCCTTGGAGCTAGCTAAAGCCTCATTCTGGATGTCAAACTATATACCCATTTGCATTCAAACATATGTCAATTCATATACATGAACATAGGAAGTAAGCTCCAAATCATATGGCTAATTAATTCAGCAACTTAGTTAATTATGAATGAATGCAATTTTAATGTAAAATGGGATTTTCATTCACTAATCACATATACATATACATGTACAATAACATAGGCAAGTACATGTCATTGTTAAACTAGGGAAGTGAGGTAATCAAATGACCTCCTTGGGGCTAACTAAAGCCTCATATTCCTAGGATGTCTAGACTATATACTTTCTTTTCTTGGACACACATGGATGTATACATAAATGAGGGAAACAAAACCATGCAAAGATTGTATATATATATATTTTGATTGAATCATTTATATATATGAATTAAAGCTCTATCCAAATTCTAATGTTGAAATACATAAGAATGAAATCAAATGGGTATGTGCCATTGTTAAACCAGTGAAGTGAACAAATAATGACCTCCTTGGGACTAGCTAAAGCCTGTTCCCGGGATGTCCACTATATACCCATTACCATTCAATATAAATCAACACTTGAATAGAGGAAAGAGAACTCAACATTCATACACTTAAGCTATAAGGACATGCATTTCTTATGTATTTATAATTAGCATCATAACACATATTATTATTCATTTATAAGTTGTTAAAAATACATTTGGATTTAATAGTGATAATAGCCATGCATATATTAAATTAAATCAACACATGCAAGCTTACATAAAGGAAATCCATTTTATTTTACTTGATTAAGAAAAGATGGATGCATGAATTGAAATGACATACCAAATTTAACATGATTGGAAAGAGGACAATCAAATATAAGCATGAGATTCATTCAACCAAACTAGTTCTTAAGGACAATCAAAACAAATAAGATTATTTAAAGCAAACCAAAGCTTCTTTATTAATTAAGTTTTGAATTTGATTTGATTTAAAGAATAGAAGATAAATCATCACTTATTGTTTTAAACACATTCCCACATTATTGATTTGATTTAATTTAAGGAAATGTAATTAAGTTGATTTTATGGGTTAATTAGGTTGAACCCTTAATTAGATGAATTAAGTACCCTTACTTATGCCACCTTAAAGTAATTAACTAAATAATTATGAGCCAACATGATATGCATGGAAAATAAACTTGCAATGATCCTAGAAATAAAAAGGGGCCTAATGCAATTGGCATGATTAATAGTTAATTAGATTAAGGGACTTAATTAATTACTCTTATGGTTTTCCACATGTGACTAACCATAATTTCATTAAACTCTTTTAAGTTATTAAACACCCAAAGATCTACCCCATGATTTAATTAATTAAGGTCCGATGTGATTATGATTTTAATTTGATTAGGTGATTTAATTAATTAGTTAAATCTTAATTAATTTCATTTTAAAAAAGGGTGAAATGAACTTAAGGAATGGGGTCCCAACCCTATTCCTTAGTTCACTTATGCTGAAAATGATTAATAAACTTAATTAACTAATTTATTACTATTCATGGAATTAATTAATAAATAATGAACTTAAAAGAGTAGTTAAGGTTTAATTAGTCAATTTTCCTAATTAAGTGAGTAATAAATCCCAAGAAAATCATGGGAGGCAGAGGTCATCCCATTAAATTAACCCATAAAATTTTGGATTAATTGCTCAAGTAATTAAAGAGTAATTAAGCTAATTAATTTTGTAATTAAATCTTAATTACTATTTAAAATTAGTTAAGATCATTTTTAATTAATTCTTCTCTAAAATACCTTTAAAATGAGTATTTATTTGAATTTTTTATTTCTCTATGTTTTTTATGATTTTTAGAAGTTTCAGCCATTAAAAATGATTAATTAAGCCTAATCCTAGTGCCAAGCACGATGCATGCTTTCCACATGGCGTGGATTGGCTACTTATAATTTTTTGACTCAATGCTACGCATATGATGGATGTGCTTTTGCCACCCAATCTAAATTAGCTATGACAATACACTTTAATAGATTAAATCAGATTGATCTAGTGGATCTAATCACGACCATCTATTCTGATAATGCAGAATGGATGGTGCATGATTTAACATCACACGAGTGAGGGAGAATGGAGTCTGTCCACCATTGCTCACTTGATCCAAGCTTACCTGAGCTCAGATCAACTCCAAAAGGATCCCACACCTTCTCGACATTGATCGGAGGAGATCCAATGGTCAAGATCACATGAGATGCAAGTTTTCTTCAAAAAGCTCCAACCCATTTTTGACTAAGGATCCATTTCAAAAGCATACCTCAGAGCTTAAGACCATTCAAATGAGGAAGCTTCATCTAGTGGAGATGAAGCCCTATTGACTAGAAATTGGATCAATTCCTGATGTTCAGGCCATGAACCGATGATTTGGAGCTCCTTTGATCAAAGTCCCACCTCCTGCTCAGAAGCTTGGGAGATGATTCATTCTTGCTTGATGAGGCCTAGAGAAGGTGCAAAGTTAATTTGAGCTTGATGAAGAAATGGGGAAGTTAGGTCAAATGGGAGTTTATTGAGATGAGAATGGCATTTTTTGATCAACAAGCTTGGGAGCTTAGGAATGGCCCTAGCAGCTGTCTAGCTAGGCTCAAGAATGATTTTGTGTGTGTTTGAGTGGAAACAAGGGGGTGTATACCCCCCTTCCTCTTGATCGAATGGTTGGATCGGGTTTGGCTTCTAGTGGAAGTAAGACCATCTCAGGGAGTTATGGGTGGCAGGGAGGATGTGAGTTGGCTCAGCATGGTTGGTTGAAGGTGTGGAGGTGGCTACCAAGGAGGAATCATGGGTGTCCTATGGGTTTCAAATGCTTCAATGGGGAGGGTGAGGTGATTTCACCTCCCATGGGTCATGGTCGACCAAACCACCCCTTGGGTCAGGTTGGGCAGTGTCGTAGGTGTCTAGGTGGACCATTGAGAGAGTACCAACTAGTCAATGAATGGAAATGACCACTTACATGGGTGATTTGTCTCATGTGATTCCCTTGACCCTAGGGTAGAATGATCATTTGGCATTGATTTGATTTGGGTAGATTTGAAATTAGCCAAAAGTGGGTTAGCCCAAATTTCAAGTCAATTGGAGTTGATATGGTTAGTTTGGCTCAATTTGACTCATTTAGGTCAAATTGTTAGTTGGGTCAAGTTGACCAATTGGTCAAATTGGGTCAAACCAAGAGTTTGGTCAAGTTCATATGATCATTTGGGATGTTTTGGTTCAATTGGTTTGGTTTAGTTTGGCTTAGATTTGATTTTGGCTCATTTGAATTCATTTTGAGTCAAATGGTTAAGTTGAACAATTTGACCACATTGGCCAAATTGGTTTGGGTTGGGTGTTGGTTTGGGTTTAGTGACCAATTGAAGATGATTATAGGCTTTTCAATTAATTTGGATTTGGTTTTGATTTAGGCAACTTGACCCTTTAGGTCAATTTGGGCTAAGTAGGTCAATTGGGTTCAATTGGGTCCAATCATGGCTTTGGTCAAGTTAAACAATCAATTTGGAATGAACTTGAGCCATTGGTTGCAATCAATTTGGTTTATATTTTGATTTGACATAATTTTATCTATTAGGTCAATTTGGGTTAACTTACATCAAGAGGGGCAATTGGGTTTAGTTTGACTCAATTGAAGGCCAAGTCATATTCAAATATTGATTTTGATTTGGTATGAATCATTAATTTGGGATGGCATAGTTCCACTGATAGTTTGGGTTCATATGGGTTAAGGGGTTGACTTGATCAAATGACCAAGTTGACTTGGTGTGACCCAATTTGTGATAATTGATCAACTTAGGGTGATCAACAATCATGATGGGAGGTTTTGATGGGCTTGGTTCAATCCAACTTGGGTAGGATCAGAACTTGGCTCAAATAGGTCAAATTGGCCACTTTGGGTCAAGTGGACCAATTGGGTTTAGTTGGCTTGATTTTTTTGTTTTATGAGATTGATTTAGTTGAAATTCAATTTCAATTATTTGGGTTCAAATGGGTTTTGGTTCATTTGAACATTTCAAGTCAAAAGGGTTTAGTTGGGTTTGACTTTGATTTTGGTTTGGCTTGATGATTGTAGATTTCATTTATATTTGTGAATATAATTGAATGTATGATTGATTCATGAGAAAATCAATTGAATTTGGGTTTTGGAATGAAGGAATTTGGTCCATGGAGTTGGGTCATGTGGCTTTTTGGATTTTGATTTGGTTTGATTTAGTTTTGATGATTTAAATGTATATTTCATTTAAATTTGTGAAGATGATTGAAAATATGATTAATTTATGAGAAAATCAATTGTGTTTGACTTGATTTGGATTAAGATTTGGCTAAGTCCATGGGATAGGACATATGGCTTAGAAAGGTTCTGATTTAATTTGAATTATTTTGATTTAGTTTTGGTCATTTGAATGTAGATTTGATTTATATTTAGGAAGTTGATTGAATATATAAATTAATTATGAGAAATCAATTGATTTTGGATTGATTATTAAGATTTGCTAAGTCCATGGATAGGTCATATTGCTTAGAAGGGTTTCAAGTTTGATTTGATCATGGGCTTCAATCATTTGGTTTTGGAATTTGGGTTTGGATTTGGATTTGAATTTGATGTTTGAATTGAACTTGAGGTTTGATTTGAGAAGGTGAACATGGATTTTTTGTAGGTAGGTGGATCATCCTAATCCCTAAGGCATAACCTAATCCTATGGTTAACCATTCTAAGTCTTTAGGCTTAGGTTAAGTGTTTACCTATTTGTTAGAAGTGTCTTATGACTAGGAAGTCTTAGTGTCTAGAAGACTCCTAAGTCTAAGATGAAGAATTGAAAGTGAGGTCAACAGACTGGGATCCATAGTGTTGACCTTGGAGATAGATGATTGGAAGACCGCCAAGTTTCACATTATAAATTTGGATACATCTTTCAATGCTTTGCTTGGGAGACCATGGATACATAAACATAGTTCCATCCTCTCTACATGTATGAAGTTCAGAGAGGTGGGATCATCTACTATGTCAAAGGAGATCTCTAGCCATTTACAGCTCATGAGGTCAGATATATGAGGATGCTTATTACTCATCAAAATCAACAAGTCTATTCTCATGAACTTGGTCAAAGTTTAAAATAATAGAAAAAGAATTAAAAGAAAAAAAAGAAAAAGAAAAGAAGAGAGAAAATGAAAAAAATAAAAGGGAGCGAAAATAGACATGGAGGAGGAAGTGGAGCTGACAATCGATTCCCACAGTCTTACTCCATTCAACATATGGTAGGATGACAACCTCCACTAGTAGAGAAGAGGCTAGTTCAGAGGCAGACCTAGGGGTGGAAAACCTCTTTATTGGCCACCCAATAGAAGATATGTCCCATACTGAGTACACTATCCTATATAGACTTAGAATCTAGTTCATGGATGAGTCTTATATGGTTAGCACAGCCTTTCTCAAAGTAGATTCCCTTGAGGTGACACTTGAGCCATATAGTGATGAAGATCAGGCTCCAAAGCAAAGAATAAGTGTATCCAAGTCTATATGTAAAAATAATTAGGCATCGAACCTTACCCCATCCTTTCAAAAAGTTGAGGGTTTGGTAGTTAAGGAAGCCCTAAGTCATCCACGTGTGAAGACTTAGAGGTTCTTTTTAGAGCATCATTCAAGTCAAGAAGTTGATGTAGAACTTGAGGATGATTCATATAAAGATTTAATAGAATTACCTTTTGATTGGTACTTGCCTTGTGTTCATAATTTAGCAAAGAATGGGTTAATCCCACATACGTCAAAGCACAAGTCAAACTACTGAAAGAATATGGAAGAACAAATGCAAAAGCTCTCAATAAAGACCAAGACTAGATTCGATAGTGGTCCAATCAATGATGATGACACATAGTCATCAATCATTTGGAATTCGACAAGTTCTTTTCAAATCACATTAACTCATATGAGGAGCTATTCTTAGAAACTTTAGATGATCTAGATGATTTTGAAGTCACAGATGCACCACCATAGTTCAAAGAAGACATCAAGTCAGCCATCAATGAGCTCAAGGAAATCAACTTAGAACTGAAGAAGATCCACACCTGACATACATCAGTTCTTTGTTGAATGAAATTGAAACCAATGACTTAGTTAGGCTATTGACTGAGTTTAAGGACTACTTTGCATGGAGTTATGAAGAGATGCTGCATTGGCTCTCACGTAGCTATCCATAAACTAGTAATAGAGCCTATGCTAACCCTATCAAGCAAGCTCCTAGATGCATGACAGATTAGACATAATAATAGCTCATTTATGAAGTCAAGAAATTGATCGATGCCGCTTCATCCAAAAGAAAAATACCCTACCGGTTAGCCATCATCCCAAAGAAGAAAAGATTGGCCAAATTCTTATATGCATCGATGTTAGGATTTAAATAAGGCGTCCAAAAGATGAATTTCTACTATGAATCATGAAGTTGATGGTGGACATTTCTCATCTCATGTTTTTTTTTCATGGATGACTCATATAGATATAACCAAATAGAGATGGACCCTAAAGATGATAGAAACATTGCTTTTAGAACCCCGATCAAAATCTATTACTATAAGGTCATGCCTTTCAGCCATAAAAATGTCAGTGCTACATATCAGTGGGCTATGACTCGAATCTTCAATGAACTCATTCATCATCAAGTCGAGTGCTATGTCGATGATCTCATTGTCAAAAGTTGAGAAAATGAAAACCATCTATTTGACTTGAGAGTAGTTTTTGATCAGTTAAGATAATTTAACCTCAAAATGAACCCCGTGAAGTGTGCATTCAAAGTAACTTCAGGAAAATTTTTTGGGTTTGTTGTCTGACATAAGAGAATTAAAATTGATCTAGAGAAAATTAAGGCAATAATAGAAATGTCACCCCCTAAAAGTTTAACTTAACTAGATTATTCCAAGGGTTGGCATATCTAATACGCTATATATTCAACCTATCAAGAAGATGTCTATTCTCACTTGTCAAAAGGATGCCAAGTTCAAGTGGGATGATAAGTGTGAGCATGCCTTTGAAGACATCAAGCATTACCTAATGATGTTGTCGGTTCTAGCCCCTATCTGCAAGTCTCATACTTTACACGTGTTAGATGACTCTTGGTATTTTGTTGGCCCAAGAAAAATGATAAGGGAAGGAAAACACACTCTACTACCTTATATCATCTAATCCCTATTGAGGCTAATTATCCACCCATTAAAAAAGCATTTTCCTAGCTTTAATCTTTGCATCCCAAAAGCTATAGCACTACATGCTTTCATAAGGTAAACCTAATCTCTAGGATCAATCCACTATAGTATCTCATGACATGATGCTATCCAATGGTTGGCATGATCCATGATCCTCTAGTTTGACATTACCTTCATCTCCTGAAAGGATGAAAGGATAAATCATGAACAAATCATGAACTTAGGGGATACTAGAATTCACTACTGCAAGATGTACTTTGATGGTGTGGCTTCCTCTCAAAGAGGAGAAGAACCATAATCTACTATTCTAAGAAATGTATGGGCAGGAATAGTTCTCTTAACTCTAAACTATGATGTGATGAGATTTTCATATCTTGTCCAATCCTTGCACCAACAATGAAGCCAAATATGAGGCTCATTGCCGCCTAGAGTTAGCCTTTACTCTAAGCATCCGTAACATCAACATCTTCAAGATTCTCAGTTATCAACCAAATCACTGGTCCTATAAGGTTATAAAGCCCAAGCTCCATCACCACCATAAGTACACCATGGAGTTCTTGGCCCAAATTGAGGTTACCATTTATAAGATTCCTCAAGGAGAGAACCATAGTATGCTTTAGCCAAGCTTACAACAAGTTGGCATGTCAAGGATGAGTCCATATCAATAAAGGTCCAAAATAGACAAGTCTTATCCCTTATTGATATTGAACTCATAAAAAAAGTACTCTTGAAGGGAGGTTTCCATTGCCAAGAAGAACAAGGAGTTAGATTGAGGCAACCATTCATGGATTACCTAAATAAAGGAAAACTACCTCAAGAGAAGTCCCAAACCCATCAGATAAAGTAGAGAGCACTTTCCTATGCTCTTGAGGATGGTGTCTTTTACTGGTGGTCTTTCAATCATATGTGGTTACATTATTTAAACATGCACGAAGCCTGTAATATCATGATCGAGGTACACTCAAGATTATGTGGAGCCAACCAATCTGTCCAAGATGAAAACCAAGATCAAGAGAATAGAATACTATTGTAGATGATCAAAGATTGCATGGATATGCTATACCACCAATGTCAAATACATGGTGTCCTACACCAACCACCCAACATTCTACATCCTACACTAGCCTCATTATCTTCGAAAGTGTTGGGTACCAACTTAGTGGGTCCGATTGATCCTCCTTCTTCTAAGGGTCATCATCTTATCGCTACAATAACTTTTACAAATAGGCAAAGGTGATTCCACTCAAAGAGGTCACAACTCAGTATGTGCTTTAATTTTTTTGGAACCATATCATATATAGGTTTGGAGTTTCAATGAATTATATATGATAATGGTATTGCATTCAAGAGCACCAGGTCAATAACTTTCAAGACACAATATAGATTAGATATTCTACCATTAACTACCAAGGAAAATGACTTAAAGCCTTCAACAAAACTCTCATCCAAATACTAAAGAAGATACTCACAATAACAAGTGATAGTGGCAGCTTAGTTGAAGCCTTGTGGGGCCTACCACACCACATATAGAACTCCAACTTAGTCTACTCTTTCTCCTTAGTGTATGGGTCCTAAGTCATTATACCATTAAAGTCCAACTCCACTAAGGAGGTAGAAGATCACAATAGAGCAATGCCAAATTTGTTAGAAAAGCTTGATGGTTTGAGGATAGTTTGTGGGCATGCTAAAACCTCAAGTTGTAAAGCTAAAATGATTCAAGCTCATAATAAGTTGGTCCTTTCAAGATTTTTCATGTAGAGAGCTTATTTTAATTCTAAGGAGACCAATTATTGCATCGTAAGATGGGAGACATGTTTGAACCCACTTGGGAAGGCCCTTTTTGCCATAGAGAAGGCCTACCAAAAAAAGATCTTATCGCTTATTAATCATAAGGGAGAGCACCCAATGCTTCCAATCAACAGGCTGTACTTAAAGAAATATTATAAATTATGTTTAAAAATAATTACCATCAATGAAAATTCCTTTTGAATTCAAGATGTTCCATGTTAAAAGTATTCTTATTTGTGAATCCATGATGTGTTTAGGGTGAGTAAGGAACCCAGCAATGTCCTATCCTTCATTGACATAACACAAACATAAACTACACACAAACATATAAAACAAACATATATCTTTTATCTCGGGCTACTCTAAGTTGAGATAACTCTCTCAACGACACTAACTTAGTAGCAGCCCTAGGTAGGGCTAACATGCCACCCCTAGTGGTCTTCTTGCTTTGGAAGTTTGTTATGATTTCCTTCCTTACATGGCCCTTGCTCATCGACGTGAGCCTTGTTAGTTTGGCAGGGCTTACTATGTGGCCAGTAGGCTACCTCAAGTTGGTTTCATTTAAGAGGATGTGAGTCTACTACACTTTCTTCTTGGATTAGCTTTCGTGCACTGACTAGGTCGAGTATATTTGAGGTTTAGGATAAGTCCCCAAGCCTCCTTCCTCCTTACTACTTCAAGTTTGGGTCTATTCCTCTGAGGCTCCCTTAGTAGTCGCCTATCTCAAATAGCATATGTCCCATCGATGATCCCTCGATGATCGCCCACTTGGAAAGTTGTAAGCCTACATATTTTCTTTCCAGATTGATTATTGCACACCGATGGGCACCTTAGGTTGGTTGGTTCTCACTATGCTAAGAACCAACCACTAATGTTAATGGATACACCTTAGGTTAGTTGGTTCTCACACCTTAGGATACACCACTCATGGCAGATGTAAGTTTGTAATGCTTTCTTATTGAGTTGGCCACCGTACACTTATATCCTTTCCTTTCTGTGGCTCGATAATGCCCCTTAGCACCTCCCTGGGGCACTATATTTGGATAACATCACCCCATTTAGACACTACCGGGTTACTATCACAGGACAGCTCTTTCCTAGTAACCACTGGTGGTTGGAGAATCCATCATGGATGTGCATTCTCGCTTAGTCTAGTAAACTTGAGATAAATTAAGGATAGCACCTTCTTAGTGTGGTCCCTCAACACCAATAGGTTCACACAAACATATAAACAAAATATATATTCACTTATGGAATAGAGGACAATAGATACCTTTTCTTGAGAAGGCATCCTATCTTTAGAGAAATGTCAGCAAAACTCCCTATAGGAGTCGCCTGACTACTATTGAGTTGATATAAGTCCCCAATAGCATTCACTCAGTAGTCTCCCCTAAGTCGAGTTTGATTTATTGTGCTACCAATAGGTCACCCTAGCAGTTGTTCCTTACTTTAGAAGATGTAAGTCTGCTACACCTTCTTCCTAGCACAACCATTGCACACCCAAAGGCAACTCTTAGGTTACAGCTCTACCCCAGTAGACTATCCCTTTGGATTTGTAAATCTGAGATAGGACAAGTCCGATATAGCTTATTCTCAGTGGGTCCATCACACACCGACATGGTCCATAAATTAAACCTATCAAATTTGATCGAGCTCACATCCCCAGTGAATATGCCTTCAATTCAAAATTAAACTAAACCAAACAAACCATATGAAATCACATGAATTTAAGATAAAATTAATCCTGACTACTTTTGAGTTGACATAAGTCCCCAGTGGCATTCACTCAATAGTCGCCCTAGGTCAGGTTCTGATTTATTGTGCATCCAACAGCTCACCCTAGTGGTTGTTCCTCACTTTAGAAGATGTAAGTTTGCTACACCTTCTTCCTAGACAAATACACGAAAGACAACCTTAGGTTGGGTAGCTCTACCCATATCCTAGACTATCCCTTTGGATTTGTAAACCTTGGGGTCAAGGGATATAGCCCCTTCTCAATGGGTCCATCACACCCAGCAAGGTCCATACATTAACTCATGAAATTAAACCCAATTGATTTTCCTGGAGTTAAATCACACCCTTCTCCTAGTGGAGCCCCAAATCATATATAAATAAGTCAAGCAAATAAATCAAATTCAAAATTGACCTCCCAATGGAGCCAAATTAAACCAACACCCCCCAGAAGAGTATAAATCAAGAAAATCCAACCAAACTCTACCCCTAGGATACATCCCCAAACAAATCTAAAAATTAAACTCAAATCCCAATCCCAATGAATAGCCTAACCTATCTCAGTGGAAGGTTCATATACCCAATCCCTCAATGGACTTGAGCCCATATCTAGATATGCCTCCACATCAATTAAAACAAAACAAATTAAAGTCAATTTGATCTTAATCCTTGTGTTTATAGATTCTTATCCTTAGCATCTTCTTCCATAAATTATATAATCAAATGAAATTCAAACCTTATCCCTAGTAGATTTTATTCTTCTATGCCCTCGACATAGACCCCTCACATGTCATGTCCAATGCATGTGTGATCCCCTAGTGGATCTCCTCCATGTCCTTGACATGGAATTCTCATCAAATCTTATTTCTTCTCTTATGCACACCTTTAATACTTCAACTAAATGCATAATAATGTATTTGTTCAAATTACATTATCTTAACATTGTAATGAACATTTTATGATTTGTGATGGTGTAAGCTCAAACTAACTATACAATATCATGCTAAACATATTATAGTGAATTAACACACTATATTTATTATAATATATGATGTTATATTATAATTTGCAATAATATAATATATTGTCTAACATTACACCTCATTAGAATCACTGAAAAGGAACAAATAACAAAATTTTCTCAAAATATGAATAATGTTCATTTTGGATGTAAAATTGTTATTTTCCTATTATAGTTTTGGTGTTAAACCTTCAAATTTACATTTTTGTGAGTTTTGACCCAATGTATTATAACAAAAGTAAAACATACTAAAATATACAATAACATTTAGTAACACTCCACCACATTCATATATATATATATATATGTGAAGTTATATTATTATGTATATTATATTTTAATATGCTTTCATATATTATATTATCTTATAGTACACCTTAAAATGAATCACTTTAAGCAAAAAAACTTTATAAAATTTTGTTGAAAATTGAACCTTTATTTTGAATGCAAAATTCATTCTTTTGATTAAATGACACACCATAGTGACCCCAATGATATTCCCTAAAGCTTACCTTAAATTTGGCCAAATCCCATCATCTCACCTATAAATCAAGATTTTTATGAATTATACCAAGTAAACTCTACTACTTCATATTATAACAAACTAAAATATGCTAATAATAAGTAGTATACACAATAGTATAATAATGCATGATGCTACACTATGTTATGGCATCCTATATTATAATACACTATAACATATTATATTATATTATATCACATCACATCACAAGGTATTGCTTAAGATAAAAAATCCATAAAATTAGTCTAAACAATAAAATATTAGAAGTTATACATAAGGTTTAGGTTTATTTTTTGTTTATTTTATTTTATTTAGTTAAGGGTTTAGGTTTAGATTTTCATTTTATTTATTTTAGTTTAGTTTATTTTAGTAGGTTTTTAGTTTAGTTTATTTATTTTTTTTTTTTTTTATTTTGGTTGGTTTTATTTTTATTTTATTTTTAGGTTTATTTTATTTTATTTTACATTTATTTTTTTTTATTTTATTTAAGTTTTTTTAATTTTGGGATTATTTTATTTTTTATTTAGTTTTAGGTTTTATTTATTTTATTTTGTAGTTTTTATTTTTTTATTTTATTTAATTTTATTTTAGGTTTTAGTTTTAGGTTTTATTTTATTTTATTTTATTTACTCATTTATTTTAGGTTTAGGTTTTTTATTTATTTTATTTTTTTAGGATTATTTCATTTTGTGGTGGGTTTAGAGTGTAGTGGTTTAGTGTTTAAGATTTTAGGGTTTGGGCTAGGTTTACAGTTTAGGGTTAGGGATATTATTTTTATTTTATCTTTGGGTTAAGTTTTTTATTTCATTTTTTTAGGTTTTATTTTTAGGTTTATTTTTTTGTAGCTCATTCTATTTTATCTTTACTAGTTTATTTTTTTATCTATTTATTTTAGTTTTATAGCTAAGTTTAGCCTAGGCCTTTAGTTTATTTAGGTTTTATTTTATCATTATTTTATACTATAGCTCAGGCTCTTTTTACTCTTATTTCAGTTTGTGCTTCAGGCCTTTTACATTTCAGCTCAGGGCCTTTTGTGGCCCAGGGTCTGGCCTAGTCAGTCAGCCAGGCTTCAGGGCCTGGCTGGCTCATGGCCCAGGGATCAGTGGCCTTGGGCCTGGCTCAGGTTTATGGCTCAGGCCTGCTGGCCTAGGGCTCATGGCCTTGGATCCTCTTGTGTGGTCTTGGTGGCCTGGGCTCCAGCCTGGGTGCCCAGAGCTGGGCTCAGGCCTTAGGCCTGCCTAGTTTTAGGGCCTTTAGGGCCCAGTCTCAGGTGGCCCAGGGCCTAGGGCCTGGCCAGCCCAGCTCCTTTATCTTTATCTTACCCAGCCCAGGTTATGATCAGCCTTAGCCTTTATCTATTTATCTTTTATATCATTCATCTTAGCCTTAATCTATCTTTATCATCATTTAGTGCTCAGCCTCTTAAGCTCAGCCAGGGCCCAGGCTCAGTGTCAGCCTGGGCCCCAGCCTGGGGCCCAGGCCCAGGCTCAGCCCAGGGCCCAGTTTATCCAGGCCAGGGCCCAGATCTGGTGGCCCAGGGGCCCAGGGCTCAGTGGCCTGGCCTGGTCAGGCCTAGGCCCAGGGCCCAGGGCCCAGGTCTGTGGCTCATGGCCCAGTCAGGTTGGCTGGCCCAGGTCACCAGGCCCATGGCTCAGCCTAGGGCCCAGTTTAGCCTAGCTCAGGTCTGTGGGGCCAGTCAGGGCTCAGGCCTCATGGGCCAATCCAGGGCCTAGGGCCTTAGGCCCAGTCAGGCCTAGGGGGGCCTAGTTTAGGCCTATCTTTATCTCAGCTGTTTAGCTCAGCTCATTTTAGGTTTTATTTTAGTTTAGTTTTAGGTTTATTTTAGCTTATTTATCTTTATTTAGTTTTAGGCCTAGGTTTAACTTTTATTTAGGTACAGGCCTTTAGTTTAATTATCTTTATTATTATTTTATATCTTGGTTTTTTATTTATTTTTTAGGTTTTGTTAATAGGTTAAGGCCTTAGGATTTAGGTTTGCTGGCCTATTTTGAAGGCCTAAGGTTTGTTTAGTGTCAGGTTGGGCAGTCCATGGTTTTGGGGTTAGTTTTATGATTCAGGGCTCATTTAGGTTTATTTTTATTTTAAGTTTAGGTTTAGGTTTTATTTATGTTTTAGTTTAGGTTTTTTTTATTAGGTTATTTTATTTTATTTACTTTAGTTTTATTTTATTTAATTTTTTTTATTTTAGGTTTATTTTATTTTAGTTATTTCTTTTTTTTTTTTTCTTTAGTTTTTTATCTATTTATTTTATTTTATTTTGGTTTAGTTTAGGTTTAGGTAGGTTTAGTTTAGGTTTATTTCATAATTTTATTTAGATTTAAATCTTTCATTTTATCTTATTTTAGTTTTTAGTATTTAGGTTTAGGCCTAGGGTTTGGGGGTTTGGGGCTCAGAGTCTTTAGATTTGTGGTTTTAGGGGCTTGCCTAGGGTCCGTATTGGGTTTTGGGTTTAGGGTCTGGGTCTTGGGTTAGGGCTCAGTTTTTAAGGTTTTGGGTGGGGTTGTGGCTCAGGGTTGGTTTAGGTCTTTAGTGGTCAGGGCTTTTTATTTATTTATTTTATTATTATTTTAATTAAGCAAACCAATATGTTTATGTTTATTTAGTTTATTTTATTTATTTTATATTTGTTTATTTCTTTTATTTAGTTTATTTTATTTTATTTTAGTTTATTTTTATTTTAGTTTATTTTAGGTTTAGGTTTATTTTGGTAGTTTTATTTTATTTTTATTTTTTATTTTATTTAGGTTTAGTTTTATTTTATCTTTTAAGTAGTTTTATGCTTATTTCTTAGGTCTTATGTTAGTTAGGTTTAGATTTATTTTAGTTTTATTATTTTATTTTATCCAGGTTTAGGTTATTTATTAGGTTTTAGTATTTATTATTTAGTAGGTTTATTTTTTATTTTATTTTGTGCCTAGGTTTTCTTGGTAGGTAGTTTATTTTATTTTATTTTTGGTTTATTTTAGGCTAAGTTTATTTTAGGTTTATGTTTAGATTTTAGGTTAGGTTTTAGTTTGGTTTTATTTTCATGTTTTATTTTATTTTAGGTTTTTTTTCTTTTATTTTATTTTAGGTTTTATTTAGTAGGTTTTTAGGCTTAGGGTCAGATTTAGGGGTTTAGAGTTTATGGTAGGATTTAGGATTTAGGGTTTAGGCTTTATTTTTATTTTTATTTAGTTAAGTTTATTTATCTTGGTTTAACTTAGTTTAGATTTTGTTTTTTTATTTTAGTTTAGTTTAGGTTTATGTTTATTTTATTTTGTTTAGTTTATTTTATTTATCTTTTTAGGTAGTTTTATTTTTTTTTATTTTTATGTTAGTTTTAGGTTTCTTTATTTTATCTTTTTAGTAGTATAGGTTTTATTTTAGGTAGTTTTTTTTATGTTATTTTAAATTATTTAGGTTTTAATCTTATTTTATATTTTAAGTAGTCTTAAGTTATTTATTTTATCTTAGTTTTATTTTCTATTTTATTTTATTTTAGGTTTGTGCATGTGTGCATAGTATAGTTTTATTATTATCTTATTTTATTTTGTGCCTTTTTTTATTATTTTATTTCTTTTTTTTAGCTCAGTTTTAGGTTTAGTGGTAATGAGGTCAGGCTCAGGGTTTAGTCTGTCCAGGAGGGTCTAGTAGGTCTTGGGCCTTGGCTGGGTCTTGGAGGCCTGGGTGGCCCAGCTCTTTAGTGGCTCAGTGGTTGTGAGCTCAGGTCAGATTTAGTATAGGGCCTAGGTCATTTTAGGCTTTCTTTTAAACCAAGAAACAGTGGATTTAGTTTTTATTTATTTAGTTTATTTTATTTTATTTAAGTTTTTTATATATTAATAGTTTTATTTAAGATCATATATTTTAGTTTAGGTTTTTAGTTTTTTAGTTTATTTTTATTATTATTTAGCCTAGAGTTTATTTTGGTTTAGTTTTGTTTTATTTTGGTTTATTTTATTTTAGGTTTAGTTTGGTTTTATTTTAAGTTTATTTTAGTTTAAATTTTATTTTTTGTTTATTTTATTTCATTTAGTTTAGGTTTAGTTTAGGTTTAGTTTATTTTGTTTAGGTTTAGGTTTATTTATTTTAGTTTAGATTTGTTTATTTTATTTTTATTTTAAGTTTAGGTTTTTTTTTTAGTTTAGTTAAGTTTTTTTTAATTTATTTTTAGGTTTTATTTTAGGTTTATTTTTTAGGTTTAGATTTTAATTAGTTTTATCAATTATTTTAGGTCATTTTATTTTTTATTTTATGTTTAGTATTTATTTTATTTGGGTTTTTTAAGTTTATTTTAATTTTAGTTTACTACTTTATTTATTTTATTTTTATTTAGTTTTTATTCATATTATATTTAATTTAGCCAGATTTAAGTTTTTTATTTTATTTTATTATTTTATTTTATTTAGGTTTAGGTTTTATTTATTTATTTTCTTTTGGTTTTATTTTGTTTTAGTTTGGTTTTAGGTTTTTGTTAGGCCTTTTAGGGCTCATTTGGGTTTGGGGTAGTGGTAGGGTGGTTTCATTTTAGTGTCATTTAGGTAGAGTTGGATGTGGTTTAAGGCTGGTTTGGGTTTAGTAGGCAGGTTTATTTTAATTTTAATTTTTATATTACAAACAAGCAGATTTAGTATTTTATTTTTTAATTTTATTTATTATTTTTATTTTTATATTTTATTTATTTTTATTTAGTTTATTTATTTTAAGTATTTATTTTAGTTTTTTTTTTACTTTTATTATTTTAGGTTTTAGTTTAGGTTTATTTTATTTTAGTTTTATTTTATTTGATTTTGTTAGTTATTTTATTTTAGTTTAAGTTTTTTATTTTATTTTTTTAGGTTTAGTTTTAACTTTATTTTAGGTTTTTTTAGGTTATTTTTTTAGTTTTTTAGTTTATTTTAGTTTATTTTATTTTATTTAGTTGGTTTAAGTTTTAATTTAAAGTTTAAATTTTATTTTATTTATTTTAGTTTATTTTTTTAGTTTTATTTAGTTTTATTTTTTTTTATTTTAGTTTATTTTATTTTATTTTAGTTTAGTTTTATTTAGTTAGGTTTATTATTTTAATTTAGTCCAGGTTTTCATTTATCTTTATTTTAATTTAGTTTTATTTTATTTTATTTTCTTTTTAGTTTAGTTTAGGTTTAGTTTTATTTTATTTTATTATTATTATTTTGGGTTAGTTTTATTTATTTTATTTTAGGTTTTATTTAGATTTTTTGGTTTTCTTTTGGGTTTAGGGTTTGGGTTTGTCACTTTGGTGATCAGGATTAGGTTGGTGGTTTAGGGTTTTAGGATTTGGGTTTAGTTTTTTAGGTTTAGATTTTAAGTGTTTAGGGCTAGTGTTTTTAGTTTAGGTTTATAATTTAGGTTTAGGCTTGTGGTTTAGGGTTTAGGTTTTATGATTTTATAGGTTTTAGTAGGTTTAGGTTTTAGTTAGTTTTTGGATTTTTGGCTTTTGTTTAACATAGAACAAATTTAGATTCAACATTTCTTCTTGATTTCATCAACCAAGTAACACACCAAGTTTTCTAAGACAGTGACAACATTGATAAAAAAGGGCACGCAAAGAGCAAATCAAAACCTTAGATAACTAGAACCATCTCTACTATAAAGACATGGTTCCATAAATAGATCGGATCGACTTTTCTTTTAGTTTCTTCGCCCATCAATCACCCCGCCTTCTGAGTAGCAAGATCACCATCATATCCCCAATCTCTCCATCTACCATCACTATGTAACCTCTATCACTCTCGCCCATAACCATACTACTCCCACCACCACCTCCATATCCACACCTCCAGATCCCCACCACCACCTGATAACCACTCCACCTTAGGGTTTTATTCTTAGATTATTTTATTTTTAGTTTTTAGCTTTATATTTATTTTATTATAGTTTATTTGTATATATTTAGTTTAGGTTTTAGTTTAAATTTATTTTATTTAGGTTTAAGTTTTTTATTTAATTTAACATTAGGTTTTAGTGTTTAGGTTTTAAAGTTTATGGTGTTTTGGTAGGTCAGGTTCATGATGGTTAGTGATCAGCTTTAGAGTGTGGTTAGGGTTTAGGGTTTAGGTTAGTTTAGGGCTCAGTGGTTGGTAGGTTGGAGTTTTGGCTGGGTTTTAAGTTAGTTAGTGGGCTCAGGGGTCTTTGAGCTCAGGGCTCAGTGCCTAGGGTTAGAGCCTAGGGTTTGGGAGGGCTCCAGGTGGTTTAGTTGTCAGGGCCTGCCCAGGGCTCTCTGGGCTAGGTCTTGAGGGCCTGCAAGTCTCAGTGGCCTAGGTTTGGCCTGGTCAGCTCAGTGGCCTGGACTAGGGCCTAGTCAATAGGGTTTAAAAAAAACCAAGCAAACCCATAGATTATCATTTTAGTCATTCTTATCTTTAATTTTATCTAAGCCTTTGGGCTCAGTGCGCGTGATCTCCCATCTTGTGATTCAGGCCTGGGCTGTCCACACTCAGGGCTCAGGCCCAGGGCCTGCTCAGGGCCTGGGGTTGCTTAGTGGCCTGGGCCCAGTCTGTGGCCTGGCCTGTATCTGGCCCAGGCCCAGGTCAGGGCCTGTGGCCTGGGTTCATAATCACCCAGGCTTAGGGCTCATTTTAGATTGAGCCCAGGGCCTAGTGGCTCTACTTGGGCCCAGGCCTGGATCAGTGGCAGCCCAGTAGAGATCAGGATTTAGCTCAGGCCTAGGCCCAGTCTTGACTCCATGGCCCAGGCCTTTTGTGCAGTGGCCTTTAGGGCCTAGGTTTAGGGCTATGCCTGGTAGGCCTGGCCTTGGGCTGGCCTTGGGCTCAGTTTTATAGGTTATGGATTTATTTTATCTTTTAAATTTTTAATTTTTATTTTATTTTTATTTATTTTAGTATTATTTCTTTTATTTTATTTTATTTATTTTATTTAGTTTAATTATTTATCTTTTTTTATTTTATTTAGTCTTTTTAGTTTTTGGGTTTAGTTTATTTTATTTTTTGGTTTATTTTATTTTTTATTTTATTTTTTGGTTTAGGTTTTATTTTATTTTTAGGTTTAGTTTAGGTTTTTATTTTTTTAGGTTTAGGTTCATGTTTTATTTTAAGTTTATTTTAGGTTTTATTTTTAAGTTTAGTTTAAGTTTATTTTTCTTTATTATTTTATTTAGTAGGTTTAGGTTTTATTTATTTTAGTTTAGTTTATTTTAGTTTAAGTTTAGGTTTATTTTATTTTATTTAGGTTTATTTTTTAGATTAGTTTATGTTTATTTTTAATTTTTTAGGTTTATTTTAGGTTTAGGTTTTATTTAGTTTTATTTTATTTTATTTTAGTTTATTTTATTTTTATTTTAGGTTTAGTTTTATTTTTATTTAGGTTTTATAATTATTTTTTTATATTTATTTTATTAGTCTTTTTTCTTTTTAGTTTATTTTAATTCATCTTTATTTATTATTAATTTTTGGGCCAAGTTTTGGGTTTAGGATTAGTTTGGGGTTTAGGTTTAGGGTTTAGGGTTTAGTTTAGGTTATGGTGGGGGGTTTAGGGTTTAGGTTTAGGGTTGGGTTTATAGAGTTTAGTGTTTTGGTTTGTGGTTTAGGGTTAGTTTAGGTTTAGGTTTAGAGGTTTAGGTTTAAGGTATAAGGTTTAGGTTTTAGCTTTTTTTTAATAGAGAATAAATTTAGATTTGATATTTCTTCTTTCAATTTCATCAACCAAGTAACACACCAAGTTTTAAGACAAATGATAAATAAAGATCAAAAATGGTCACGATAGAGTAAAATCAAAACCCTAGATCACTAGAACCATCTCTATCAGAAGACAGCCATAAACAATAGATCGGATAGTTTCTTAGTTTCTTCGTTCCCATCGTAACCACCCCTGCTCTCTCGAGTATGTGATCCATCATCATATCCCTGATCTCTCCCTCCGCCACCACCATGACTATAACCTTCATCATTCCTCTAGCCTCCAAAACCACCACTGCTCTAACCATCACCTCCATACCCACCAACACCTCCAGATCCCCCACCACCACTACGATACTGCCACCGCTTTCGCCTCCATCGCTGATCTGTGAGCCTTGATGGTGATGTTCCTACCATCAAGGTTCACCCATTCAGGGCTTGGGTTTTTTAGGTTTATTAGGTTTTAGGTTTTAGATTTATTTTAAATTTATTTAGTTACTTTAGGTTTAGTTTGGTTTGGGGTTTAGGTTATAAGGTTTAGTATTTTGTTTAGGGTTTTATGGTTTATATTTAGTGTTATAGTAGAATTGGTAAGTGGTAGGTAGTATAAAGACTTAGGGAAGGGTTTTAGGTTTAGGGTTTTAGGATTTGGTTAAGGTAGGTCAGGTTTAGGTTTTTTGTCAGTGGTATGGGTGCTGGGTGCAGGGTTAGAGAGTTTGCTTTTAGGATCTAGGGTGTGAGTATGGCCTGCTTAGGGTTTTATTTATTTATTTTATCTTTATTATTTATTTAATTATTCTTTAGTAATTTATTTTATTTTAGTTTTTTTTATTTTAGGTTTATCTTATACATAGCCTAATAGTATATTTATCTATTCAACTCATTTTAATTATCTTATCTTATATTATAGGTAGGCCTAGTTAGCTCATATCATCTAATTCATAAGAAGGATCAGGCATTTAGTTTATGGCCCAGGGCCATGGTCTGTGGCTCATTTTAGGCCTTGGTCAGGACAGGCCTGTGGTCAGTGGCCCAGGCTCAGCCTCAGGGCTCAGGGCCTCGGCCCAGGATCCAGGTCAGCTATCATCCAGTCAATCAGGGCCTAGGGCCTGGCTGGCCAGGTTGTGGCCTCAGGGTTTAGCTAGGGCTCAGGTCAGCTTAGATCTGGATTTATAGTGGCTGGAGGCCCAGGGCCTAGGTCAGGTCAGGTGTGGGTCAGGCCTGGGCTCCAGGGCCTAGGGCCCAGGAGTCAGTGCCAGCTCAAGATCCAGTCCTGTGGCTCTTTAGGCTCAGCAAGGCCTGGGCCTAGGATTTGGCTCAGGGTCAGGCCTAGGGCCTGGGCTCAGTGTTTATCTTTAGGCCTAGGCTTGTTATGGCCAGGATTTAGGGTCAGGTCAAGGCCTAGGGCCTTAAAGCCAAGCAAACCTGCATGTTAGGTTTATTCATTTATCTTTAATCATTTATCTTATTTATTTATTTTATGTTTATCTTTATTAGGGCCAGTGCAGTTTAGGGTCATGCTCAGGGTTTATTGGTCAGGATTTCAGGGCCTGGGTTGGGCCTAGTCTCAGCCCAAGGCTCAGGGTTTGGCTCCATGATTCAGTGCCTAGGCTTTGGGCCCAGGCTGGCCATGGTTTGGGCCTAGGTCAAAGGTCTGAGGCCCAGGCCTGTTTATATCATTTAGGGCTCATGGTGGATTCCATGATTAGGGCCCAGGGTTAGGATCTAGTGCCTAGTTTATGGTTTATGGTTGATGCAGGGCAGTCTCAGGGGCTCAGAGCCAGGCCAGGGCCCTGGGGTCCCAGGATCTTGGGCCTGGGCTGCCCAGGGCCAGGATCTTAGGCTCAGTTGGCCCAGTGGCCTTGTGGCCAGCTCAGGGCCCAGGGCCCAAGATCAAGAGGTCAGGCCCAGTCAGGCCTCTGGCCTGAGTCAGGCCTAGGGCCCAGGGCCCAGTGATCAGGGCTCATGGTCAGTTAGGGCCTGGGAGCTCAGTGGTCATGGCTCAGGATCATGGCTCTAAGATTTAGCTTTAATGTTTAGGTTATTTATTTTATCTAGATTTATTTAATTTTATTATGTGTTTTATTTTATTTTTTATTTTTAGGTTTATTTTATTTTAGTTTTAAGTTTATTTAAAATTTTAGTTTATTTTAAAGATATTTTATATTTTTAGGTTTAGTAGTTTAGTTTTTTATTTATTTATTTTATTTTGGTTTACATTTTTATTATTTTATTTTATTTATTTAGTTTGTTTATTTAGTGTCTGGCTGGGTTTAGGTTAGTTTTAAGGAGAATTTTAGGGTTTAGGGTTTTGGCTGGGTTTTGTGGTATGGTTTGGTTAGGGTCGTAGGTTTTGGTTTTATTTTATTTTATTTATTTATTATTTTTAAAATTCAAAGAAGATGGTAAGGTTTATTTAATTTATTTTTATTTATTTTAGTTTATTTTTTATTTTTTTTTATTTTTATTTTATTTTATTTTTTTATTTTATTTTAGTTTATTTATTTTTTATTTTAGTTTTTTTATTTTAGTTTATTTTTAGTTTAGGCATTTTATTTTTAGTTTAGTTTTATTTTTATTTTATTTTTTAGGTTTAGTTTTATTTTTTTTTATTTCAGGTTTTATTTTAGGTTTTATTTTATTTTAGGTTTAGGTTTCAAGTTTTATCCAGGCTTATTTTAGGTATTATTTTAAGTTGGTGTAAGTTTATTTTTTATTATTTTATTTATTTAGTTTAGGTTTAGGTTATTATTTAGTTTATTTTTTAGTTTAGGTTTATTATTTTATTTTAAGTTTAGATTTTAATTTAAGGTGTATTTTATTTATTTTGGGTATTAGGAATGTTTTATTTTATCTTTAGGTTTATTTTATTTTATTTTTAGTTTTATAATATTTAGGATTTTATTTTAATAGTTTAGTTTTATTTATTATATAGTTTAGGTCATTTAGGATTTAGGGTAGGGTAAGTATAGGGCCTGTGGTAGGGTCTTAGGGTGTGGCTAAGAGGTTTGTATCAGTGGCCTAGTTTAGGTCAGTGTTAGGCCTATTTAGCCCAGATTTAGAGTAGGATCTGGCCTAAAGCTCAGTATTTTAAGGCTCATTATTTTATCTTATTTTATCATTGGTTTTTATAGCTTTTATCTTATCTAGGTTTATTAGTATTATTTTTAGTAGTTTAGTATTATTTTATCTTTAGTATTTTATTATCTATAATATTTGGCCCAGGTTGGTTTTATGTTTCTTTAATCTATTTTATCTTATCTAGGTCAGGTTTATTTATTTATTTTAAAAGATCCATTTAGCCAGCTCAGAAGTAGTGGTCCTATCAGGGTTATGGTCTTGGGCCTGGGTTGGGGCCTAAGATCCAGTGGCCTGGTGTGGCTCAGTTTAGGCTCAGTGCAGGGCCTTTACAATCAGGGTTTAGGGTTTTTGGATAGGTAGAGTGGTGGGGTTTGGGGTAGTTTAGGGCAGGTGGTTAGTGGTTTAGGGCTCAGGTAGGCATAGGTTTAGGTTTAGTTGTGGTTAGGTTTTTTGGGTTTAGTTTAAGGTTTAGTGTTTATGTTTGGGGTGGTTTTGTGGTTTAGGGTTTAGGTTTTATGGTTTAGGTTTATGGTTTTAGGTTTAGGTTTTGGTTTTTTAATAGAGAATAAAATCATTAAATATTTCTTCTTTTCAATTTCATCAACCAGGTAACCCACCATGTTTTCTAAGACACAAGCGAGAACATAGATAAAAAATGAGCACACATAAAGATAATCAAAAATATTAGATAACTAGAACTGTCTTTACTACGAAGACACAGTTCTATAAGTAGTAGATGGGATCAACCATTTTTCGCTTTCCAGCCCATCGAACCACACTGTTTCTCGAGTGGTGGGATCCACCATCATATCCGATTTCTCCTCTCACCACAACGACTATAACCTCTGTGTTCCTCCGCCCATAACCACCACTACTGACCACCACTACAAGCCTCCTACCCATGCCTCCACCATATCTAGAATGAGCTTGATGAGATGTTCTCAATCATGGTTCTACCATTCTTAGGGTTTTATTATTAGTTTATTTTTATTTATTTTAGTTACTTGGTTAGTTTTTGGTGTGGTAAGGTTTAGGTAGGTTTAGGTTTAGGTTTAGGATGTTTATTTTAAATTATTTAATTACTTTTGTAGGCTGGGGCCTGGGATTTGGGTAGGGTTAGTAGGTGTTACATAGGGTTAAGATTTATGGTTTATGGCAGGCTCAGGGTGGTAGGGTTTAGGGCTCAGGGCCTGGGTTTATGGCCTAGGCTCATTTAGGGTTTGGGATTTAGGGTTTAGGTTTGTTTTAGGGCTCAGGGCTCATCACCATTTATGGCTGTGCCTGGCAGTTCAGGTTTAAGCTGCTGATTAGGCTGTGTGGGGGTAGGGTTTAGGGCATTTAGGGCTTTAGAGTTAGTTTAGGGTTTAGGGTTTTAGGTTTAGTGTTTAGGGTTTAGGTTTGGCTTAGGTTTTATTTAGGTTTTTGTGGTTCACATTTATTTATGATGTGGGTTTGGGTTTGGCCTAAGGGTTTAGGGTTTAAGGTTTAGGTTTAAATTTTATTTTAGCTGTGATTTAGGGTTTAGAGCCTAGGATTCTATTTTATTAGATTTAGTTTCTTTTATTTTATCATTTATTTTATTTTATTTTATTTTTATTTTTAGTTTATTTTGGATTAATATTTATTTATTTTCCCTTTAAATTTTTTTATTTAAGTCTTTTATTCATAGATTTATTTTATTTCTTTTTTTATTTTTTTATTTTATTTATTTTATTTTATTTATTTTTATTATTTATTTTATTTACTCTTAGCCTTTTTAGGTTTCTTTGGGTTTTTTTAGTTTGGGGTTTAGTTTTGGGTTTATGGCTTTTTAAGGTTTAGGTTTAAGTTTTGTGGTTTTGGATGGTTTACATTAGGGTTTAGTGTTTGGTTTAGGTTTAGGGTTTAGTGGTTCAAGGGTTAGGGTTTAGGGTTTATTTTGATTTAGGGTTTATGGTTTGGTTTCAGGTTGTGGTTTGTGGATTTAGGGTTTTATGGTTTAGGTTTATGGTTTTGTTTTTAGGTTTAGGGTATAGGTTTTGGTTTAGTTCAGTTTTAATTTTAGGGTTTAGGTTTTGGTTTTATGGAAGAAATTGTGATTAAACATTCCTTCGCAATTCATCAACAAGTAACCCACCAAGTTTTAAGACGCAAGTACAACATAGAAAATGAACACATGAGCAAATAAAAAAAAATCCTAGATAACTAGAAGTGTCTCTACTATGAAGACAGCTCTATAAGCCAGATCGATCGACCATTTTTTTAGTTTCTCCACCCATTAGAACCACCTTGGCCTCGAGTGCGGATCCACCATCATATCTTGATTTCTCCCTCTGCACCATAATATAACCTCTATTTCCTCCCACCTCCATAACCACCACTCGACCACCAATGTGATAAACATGGCCTCGGCCTTCACCTCCACCGCCATATCTAGACTGGTCGGTTGATGGTGATGTTCCTACCATCAAGGCTCTACCCATTCTTAGGTTCTTTATGTTTAGCTTATTAGTTATGTTTTAGTTTATTTTATTTATTTATATACTTTTTAGGTTTGGATGGGGTTTGTGTTTAGGTTAGGTTTAGTTTATTATTAGGTTTTAGGATGCTTTATTTTTTTAATTTATTTAATTACTTTAGGTTTAGGTAGGGAGTGTGGAGGGTCAGTGGGGGAGGGCTGATCTAGGTAGTCTGGAGGTCAGGGCCTAGGGTAGCCCAGGGTGTAGTGATTAGGAAGGGGCCTGGCTGGGCCCAGTTTAGACTCAGGATTTGGGTCATTCAGGGCAGGTTGGGTGACAGGTGGATGGCTCAGTTTATGATAGAGCCTGGGGGATCAGTGGCCTAGGGCCCAGGCCTTTAGGGCTTGGCCCAGGGCCCAGGGCCCAGGATCAGGTGAAGGGCTCATGGGGCCTAGGCTAGTGGCTCAGGTTAAGTTCAGTTTAGTTGGGTAATGGTTGGTTTATTTGGGCCTGGGGTAGGGCTGGCTTAGGGCTTAGTTTAGTTTTAGGTTTCAGTAGGTTTTAGGGTTTTGTGGGTTTAGATTTAGGTTTAAGATTTTTTAAGTAAACCAGGTTTAGTTTATTTAGTTTATTTTATTAATTTTAGTTTATTTTATTTTTTATTTTTTTTATGTTTATTTTTATTTAGTTTAATTTATTTATTTTTGGTTTATTAATTTAGTAGGTTTTTTTTATTTTAGTTTATTTTTTTAGTTTAGTCAGGTTTATTTATTTTTAGTTTAGTTTTATTTTATTTTATTTTAGGGATAGTTTTATTTTTTTTATCATAGTTTAATTTTTAGTTATTTAGGTTTATTTTTAGTTAGGCTTATTTTAGGTTTAATTTTATTTTAGGTTTAGGTTTGATTTTATTTTTTTTATATTTTAGTTTATCTAGTTTTAGTTTAGGTTTATTTTATTTTATTTATTTTATTTTATTAGGTTTTTTTTTAGGTTTATTTAGGCATTATTTTTTATTATTTTAGGTTTTATTTTAGATTTATTTTATATTTTATTTAGTTTTTATTTTATTTTATCTTAGGTATATTTTATTTTATTTTAGTTTAGTTTTATTTAATTTTAGGTTTTTTATTTTTAGATTATTTTATTTTTTTAGTTTACTTAGTATTTTATTTATTTATTTTATTTTATTTTAGTTTATTTTCTATTTTATGTTATTTTTATTTAAGTTTAGGTCAGGGTTTAGTTTTTAGGATTTAGGTTTGGTTTAGGGCTCATTTTATTTAGGGCTCAGGGTTATGGTTTGTTTTTTTAAGAGTTTAGTTTGGGTAGGGTTTAAAGCTCAGGTAGTGGCCAGTTTATTTTAGTTTTTTTTTGTAATTTTTTTAAATTTTTTTTTTTATGCTTTGGTTTTTTTATTTATTTAGGGTTTAGGGTTTAGTTTTATTTTTTAGGTTTATTTTTCGCTTTTATTTAGTTCTTATTTTATTTTGTTTTAGATTTATTTTATTTTTATTTTAGGTTTAGTTTTATTTTATTGGATTTTATTTTTAGTTTAGTTTAGGTTCTTATTTATTTTATTTTGGTTTATTTTTATTTTTCTTTTTATTTAGGTTTAGGTTTAGGTTTAAGTTTTGAGTTTTACTTTATTTTATTTTTTATTTTATTTTGGTTTAGGTTTTTTTATTTATTTTATTTATAGATTTTATTTAGTTTAGGTTTAGTTTTTAGCTTTTAGGGTTTAGGGTTTAGGGTTTAGGGTTTAGTTTTAGGGTTTTGTGGTTAAGGTTTAGGGTTTAGGATTTTTTTAGGGGGAAAGTTAGAATTTTGTTATCTTATAAGGAAAAGATACAATGTCCTTAAAAGTAAAGCTCTAAAATTCTACTCGCAACAAGAAACCTAAAGAGCTAAGCCCACATTTAAGTACATTAGAAAAAAAAAAAGAAACAAAAGAGTACAACCTAAAAAAAGCATAAGAGAAAAGACAGTAAGTTGAAAAAAATCTTGAAAATAGGATGAGTAAGAAGCCTCATGATTCCTTTGAGAAAGCAAGATAAGAAAGATCCATAGAAAAACAGGTTAGAGTAGACCATTCCCTTTGTAAAGTTCCAATTGTAAAAGAAATCTATAAAACACTACAAAGGCAAATTCATAGCTAAAATGGATAATGATAAAGAGATGAAAAGAAGAGAGGCAAAGAGATGGCTCAGCTAGTTAGGATCATCTCAAGGGGCAACAATACATATGAGCATCTAAACTTCATAAAGAAGTTAAAATCATATGTAATGCTACCAACCAGAGAAGAGGTGAGTAGCATCAAAGCCATCATAGCCAGATACCGACACAAAGAACATCCAAGGCCAGTCTAGAGTTCAAGATCTTGCACCATTAAACAAAGAGCAACTGATCAGAAACTACCTAGCAGGCAAACCACCAAACAAAAATAATAACATACTAAACACAATTACCTAGAGAGAGGCTAGAATAAAGTCAGAACACCAACAATAGCCATTATCCAAATACCCATCCAAGCTCCAAACTAGAGAAAACTAGAACCAACCATTAGCAAGCACTAGACCCATACCAATTAATAGAGAAACAACAAAAAAAAAGGAAAAAAATCAACCAACCAAGATTTCAATGACAACTAAAAGTCCTCCAACCAAACCAGTTTAGTAAAATATCCATAAGGCAACCACCAAAGAATAACCCATCATAAGTAACCAACAAAAGAAGCATCCCCAACAGCCAAGGAAAAGGAAAAATACAACAAAGAACCACACAATAGAGTTCCAAAAGAAGCACATCCACCATAGAAAGGCAACAGTAGCAGCTAGCTAGGATAGGCCAAAAAACTAAACTTCCCCAGCAATAAAGATTAACCCAACAAGAAGCATAATAATAACATAAAACGTGCTTCAAATAAAGGACCCAGTAGAGGCTTATCCTAGGAGAATAATTAAATACAAAATAAAGGCAAATGAAGGATCCAGCAATAAATAACAAGGAACTAGGAGGCAACCCGCAAAAAAGCAGCTAGGAAATTCTTTAAATGAAAGCTTAAAAAGGGAATAACCAACAGTAGTTCTCATTAGGAAGGCCACCCATCCAACCATGAAAAACTAGCAAAAAAAGTAATTCGAGCCAACAAACCAGCCAGTGCAGAAAATAGAATAAAGCTAGAGCAGAAACCATCTCATCCAACAACAATTAGAGTAACAAGGCAAAGAAGATGGCAGCTACTAGGCTAAAAAAAACCTAGCCAACCTAGATGAAGATTGAAACCACTAAGTAGCAACCACTATAACCCGAAAGAGGTCAAAACATAACCCAACACTAAAAAAGTGAAAATAATTTTAGAGTTTGGGCTAGGTTTAGGTTTAGGTTTAGGATTTAGCATCAGTTTAGAGTATTTTATTTAGGGTTTAGGTTTCAGGGTTTAGGGTTTTGGGTTTAAGTTTGTTAGGGGGTTTGGGGTTTAGGGTTAGTTTAGGCTTTATGGTTTAGTGTTTAGGTTAGTTTAGGGTTTAGGGTTTATGGTTTTTTATGGTTTAGGATTTAGGGTTTAGGGTTTAGTAGGGTAGTGGTTTAGGGAGTATTAGATTTAGGTTTATAGTTTAGGTAGGTTTTTTTAAAATGCTGAGATTTAGGTTTATTTAGTTAATTTAGTTTTTAGTTCATTTTATTTTGTTTTATTTACATTTTTATTTTATTTAGTAGTTTATTTTAGATATTTAGTATAATATTATTTAGTTAATTTTAGGTTTAGGTTTAGTTGATGTTTTTTAGCTTAGTTATTTTTTAATTTTCTTTAGGTTTTTTCTAGGTTTAGGTTTAGGTTTTATTTTAGGTTTAGGTTTAGGTTTTATTTTAGGTATTTTATGTTTTACTTTTAGTTTAGGGGTTTATTTTAATTTATTTTATATTTAGTTTAAGGTTTGGTTTAGTTTATTTTAGATTTAGGATTAGGTTTTTATTTTATTTTAGTTTATTTTAATTTAGGTTTAGGTTTATTTTATTTTATTTATTTTAGGTTTAGGTTTTTTTTTTAGTTTTTAGGTTTTATTTTTTTTTATTTAGGTTTTAGGTTTAAGTTCATTTAGTTTTTTTATTTTATTTATTTTATTTTATGTTTATTTTTATTTAGGTTTTATTTTATGTTTATTTTATTTTAATTTAGTTTTTATTTATTTTATTTTTTTTATTTTATTTTTATTTTTAGGTTTAGTTTAGTAGGTTTATTTTATTTTATTTTTTTTATTTTATTTAGGTTTAGGTATTTTGTTTATTTTATTTTTTACATATTTAGTTTAGGTTTAGGTTTCAAATTGGGGTTTGGGGTTTAGGTTTAGTCTGGTTTAGGGTTAGTTTGGGGGTTTAGGGTTTAGTGTTTTTTTTTTTTAAATTTTAATTTTATTTATTTTAAATTAAGTAAACTAGTAGTTTAGGTTAATTTAGTTTATTTTTTTTAGTTTATTTTATATTTTATTTTATTTAAGTTTATTTTAATTTTTTATTTAATTCTTTAATTATTTTTTAGTTTATTTATTTTAGTTTAGGTTTTTTCTTTAGTTTATTTTTTAGATTTAGGTTTAAGTTTATGTTTATTTTTAGTTTTTAATTTTATTTTATTTTTTTAGGTTTAGGTGTATTTTTATTTTAGTTTAGGTTTGGATTTTATTTTATTTTTTTGGTTTAGGGTTTAAGTTTTAGGTTTTAGATTTTATTTTCTATAGGTTTTGGTTTATTTTAAGTTTATTTTATTTTATTTAGTTTAGATATATTAGGTTTATTTTATTTTGTTTTATTTATTTAGTTTAATTTATTATAGTTTAGTAGGTTTATTTTATTTTATTTTAGGTTTAAGTTTTTTTAGTTTAGTTTATGTTTTATTTTTATTTATTTAGTTTATTTTTATTTTATTTATTTAGTTTTATTTTAGGTTTATTTTATTTTTATTTTAGCTTTAGTTTTTAGTTTATTTATGTTTATTATTTTTTAGTTTAGTTTAAGTTTTTTATTTATTTTATTTTAGTTTAGTTTTTAATTTTTATTTCATTTCTTTTTAGGGTTAGGTTTAGGTCTTAGTTTACGTTTTTATTTTATTTTAATTGTTCTTTTATTTTGGTTAAGGAATTTTTATTTATTTTATTTTTAGGTTATTTAGTTTAGTTGGTTATGGTTTAGGTTATTTTAGAGTTTCACGTTTAGGGTTTAGTTTTGGGGTTTGGGGTTTAGGGTGAAGGTTATTTTGAGTTTTTAGGTTTTATGGTTTTAGGGTTTAGGGTTTAGGTTTTAGGGTTTGGGTTTTTTTAAGGTTTAGGGTTTATGATTTAGGGTTTATGTTTTAGTGTAGGTTTGGTTTTTTGGTTTTTTTTAAACATAGAAAAAATTGATTGACATTTCTTCTTTAATTTCATCAACAAGAGTACCAATGTTTTCTAAGACACAAGCAACAACTTAGATAAAATGCGTGCATAGAGCAATTCAAAACTCTAGGTAACTAAAATCACTACTATAAATACACAGCTCCATGTGATGGATGACCTTTCTTGCTCCAGTTATCATATCCAGACCTTTAGTAGTGAGCACCATCATATCCTATCTCTCACTCACCACCACCATGTAACCTTGTTTCCCACCTCCATATTAGACCACCTCCATATCCATCAACACCTATTACCACCATTATGATAACCATCGTTTTTATAAGATTGAGCCTTATGGTGATGTTCGTTTATTATTCTTGGGGTTAAGTACATGTTTAGTTTACTAGGTTTTAGTGCTTATTTATTTTTTAAATTTATTTAGTTACTTTAGGTTTAGGTTTAGGGTTTGGGGTTTAGGGTTTCGTGTTTAGAGATATGGTTTAGGGTTTAGCGTTAATGGTTTTTTTTTTTTTTTTTTTTTTGGGGAACCCCATGTAGGGGAATTTTATTGCCACAAAAGAGGGTTACAAGGTCCTTAAAGGGGATAAACTTAACTATTGCTCAAAGAGCTACAATCGCCTAGGGAGTAAATCTATCTAAATACCAAAAGCAAAAGAAAACAATAGCAACCAAAAGATACAAATTGATTAACAAATAAGTGGAAGATTAGCCAATGCTCAGATGGAGAATGCATTTCACTGAGCACCACAAGAGGACAAGAGAGAATCACCGCAAGAATGTAAATAGAAAAAAGTTAGCAAAGGAAATACTGACAAAATGATAACTAAAATTGCATAATCGAGAATGATAGTAATGAGTTGTGATAGAGAAGGCTCAGGCTCAATAACACCAAGTTGGGGCAGATGCAAATATGAGCATTCAGACATCAGCGGAAGGGTTACATCACAAAATCTACTACCAAACCAAAATGGAGTGAAAACATCACATCCATCATAGCCAATGAACCTGTATTGGACCCATTTGATAAAAGTCGTGATATCCTTAGCACTTGCAATTTTAATCCAATACAAAGTAGATAGATAATCAAAGAAAAGTCAATGAGAAAGAGGTTCCCATGAAATAAGACTGATATAAGACACCATCTCAAAGAATGCCCAAAGACCAAAGAACATACAAGATAAAAGAAAGCTCATTATAAGACAACCCATTCATATGGGGTAGGAATATGAATTAGTTAAGAGCATCTTAATATTGGTCTGCATAAGTCTAACAATGGTAGTGTAAAGATAAGAGAGGCAAGAGTTAAAATGGTTTTCATACCAACTACAAAGCCCATAAGTAGCAAACAATAGATAATCAACACCACATTGCCAGCCAGGGGAATTAAGTAATCTCTCTCCATCAGAGTAGACATTGCCATCATTAATAACCAAGTAGGAAGGGCATAAAATGTATCAGAAGGCTGCAACAAATAATCCCCAAAACCATCGAACAATAATGAAATATTAGTTGAACATAGGACCAAATCTACAACAACCAGATGGAAACATAGAGTCAAGAACCAAAATAGCAAATATCCAAGACAAGAAAGAACCTCGCTAGGAACAAAACCAGCTTACCACCCATCCAAGATAAATATTGCAATAGATACAAATTTAACCAATAAAGTTGGAGAGATCGCATGTTAATAGAACCAAGAGAGAAAAAAATAGAAGCGAATTGATAACAAGAAATAAAAAATCAAAAATAGAAGATAAATCAAAGTCATAGGACAAAGGGTCCTAAAGTCCAAAAGCTAACAAAGGTAGCAAAAGGGTTCAAAGGATAATAAAAAAGAAAACCTTCGTGATAAGTAGACTAGCAAGAAAAAACCTACAAATAGAAGAGCAAATAAGAATCGTAACCAAAAAATTGGGTAATCGATCAACAAACAACCAAGAGAGCAAGGCAAATAAAAGACAACAAATGTATAGTACAGGCAGAGTGACAAGCATAACCAAACCGAGATGGGAATAGAGACAACATACAATATAGATCACAACAATCAAGATGAACAGCTGCATGTAAACAGCACAAGCATTCCAAAAGCCAACCCCAACAGCAAATAAGTTAATGCAACATTAGAACCCACCAGAAGAAAAATCAAAATATGGATTCAAATGAGTATCAACATTAGATCTAAAAAAGCAAGACATAGAACCAGTAAAAAAAACCAAGACAAAGAACACTTAAGACAACAACATTCAAGACAGAAGGACAAAATTGGCCATAAAACTTCTCCATCAGAAGCATTGCATATTTAATAACCAATTAGATAGAGCATAAAAATAGGTATCAAGGCAGAACACAAAGAATCACTAAAACCATAACAAAGAATGTCAAACAACTAACTGAGCATAATACCTAGAAGTCCTATAGCCAACCAGGATGGTGCCAACATAGGAGCCCTGAAAAGCCAAGATAGCAAATATCCAAGACAAGGAACAACTAGCTAGAGAACAGAAACCAGCTAGTTTATGATAAAGCCACCCATCTAAGATAAACATTGCAAGAAAAGTGTTTAATTGAAAAAAGATGGAGAAAATAGTAAATAGAGATAAAGTAAACCAGCATTAAGGTGATATGCATATAATAAACCATGGGGTCAAGGCAAAAAAAATACCAAGCAATCAACAACTACAATAGTGAGTTGTTGAGCAAAAAACAAACCAAAATCCAGACAAAGATGAAGAGTATTAATCCAGTCAAATAACCAAGGCAGTTAAAACCAACAAGCTGGCCAAGAGTCCACCCAGAAACATATGAAGAGATCCAAATAATTAGATGGACAATCACTGGTGTTTGCTCACAAGAAACAACTGGGAAAGAGCATAAAGAAAAAGAAGTAGTAGCCCAATTGATAAGCAGAACAATTAGAGAATAAAAATTCAAGAACATAGTAACATAAAGTCCACACCGGTCAAAGGCCTAAAGACCTAAAGCCAACAATGTTAAAAAGGGTTCAAAGGATAAAAAGAAAAACCTTAGATAAAGCGATCAGTAGCAGAAAACCTACAACCAGAAAAGGCTAACAGAGAAGCCAAGAATCCAAACCCAAGGAAATAATAAAATAGAACAGGAAATACCAAAATCTCGCTTGACAGGTTGGGAAAAAAAGGTTGGCACATACAACAACAAGACAATACCAAAATCACCCTATTGAAACAGATAAGCAACCCCAAAGAATACTTGTTGGATATAAGAAAATGACCATCCAACAACCAAGAAATAAAAAATAAATAAGTTGGCCATAAAACCAACCATTCAAATTATAATAAGTAAATTCCCGTGATAGTTAATGAGATGAGCCAAGACTAGGAACAGAAATAAATAACAATAGCAAAATGAAAGATCATCCCAATTGTTAGTAGCACAAACAATATATAAAGGCAGATGATAACAAACAAGAGACAAGAATAGAGATCCAACAAATGATAGTTTAAAATAGATTAGCGCAGAATAGTGAATCCAAGAATCCAACAAATAGCAAAAGAACACTACATGATAAACCATAGGTAAGAAGGTTAGCAAATATCATCTTCAGAAAGTACAGAGTGAAGATTAATAAAACAATTCCAAACATAGGATAAGCCATTAAAGAGCAAAGGAGCACAAAGAAAGCAAGAAGCAAAACCCAAGAGGAATATTGAAAAGAAAATACCAAGCATAGAAAGATTTTAACGGATGTTGCCTATTATTGTTACAGATGTGAAGGTAAGATTATGAAGTATAGAGGAAATAAAGACCCAAGACCTCTTCATGCAAAAAATAAAATAAAAGATAACCCAAATAAAGGTAAACATCACCAAGGAGACAAAGAGAATATCAAAGACAAAGATCTGGGAGATAAGCGATTTCAAAGTCTAGCCACCAATCATTATCAGCTAAAATCCAACAACCTAACAGTAAATCTTCAAAATAAATATTCAACCAAAGATAATGAACACTAATATAATGCATAGAAATACATAGGTAACTAAGATGATCCAAGCAATAATATCTTTGAAAAAAATAGCAGAAGTAATAACAAGATCTAACCCAACATGATAAATATCTCCCTCGACATTGTTATAAAACCAATAGTAATAAGTGCTCTCAACAAAATTCCAATGTAGGATATTAGTATGCACATAGCTCAAAGCCCCTTTGTCATAAATGCCAAAAGCAAGAGCACAAATGATAAATAATATCCATGTGAAACATCCACAAAAGACCCAAAAAGGAACAGAAAACCATAAAGTAAAGAGGGATACAGTAAAAGGACGAATGGCCAGAAAAGAGCAAAAAGGTAGATTAAGTTCTGAGATAAGGAAACCCAGAGTTGTCCAAGTTAACCAGCCCACGCAAGTGTTTGGGTAAGGTGAGTTGATTGAAGAAGATGATACCATCGGATCTAGCACCCGTGATTGGCAAGGTTGTCACAGCATTTCCTTCACGCCAAACATGAGTGATGTTAAAATTCAATTGGGAAAGAAGAGCTCTAGTTTGTTTGAGGAGGTAGTACAATTGTCGCTCATTTAGGAAGTCAAAAGATCAATCAGCAGAACAGCATCCACCTCAATCCAAATATTGAGCCAACCATTTTGGAGGCAAATCTCAAGAACTTTGAAGACTGCCATTAGCTCAAAAAATGGGACAGTGTAGGAAGTAAGGGGGTAAGCAAAAGCACATAGTACTATAACCTTAGAGTTCCTAAAAATGCCACCACAACCAGAGCCATTACAGAGAGCCATCAGTATTGATTTTAATAATATGGTCAAGAGGTTTTTTCCAATAGACAATCTTGTCATTTCGGCAGTAAGGTTCATCCGGCAGGTTAATGCCCAATTTATTGGCGACAAATTTATAGCCTTTGAATTGTCTGTAATGAATGAGATTGGCTTTAAACAAGTCACGAACTTTGGTTTTAGTTCTAGCAATAATCCTCATGTGGTTCATAGGGATCCCAATGTTTTGCATCATTACGTCCATCCATATGAACCATAAGAGTGATAGCAATGATAACTTTAATGTGACCTTTAATAGTATTATCAAAATAGATTTCAAGAAGTTGATATAAAGTAAGAGAGCCATTGAAATTGACAATGTTAAAAAGATCATCATACCAAATCCAAAGTTTAGAAGCAATGGCCCCATTAACAAAAAACATGATTAACATTCTCAATATGGAAACAACATTGACATTTAGAGGGTAAATGGAACCCTTTACCCCACAACAAGGAATCAACAGGATAAAATTTTTAGAATGCCAAGTAAGAAGAATAAGAAGTAGGGATATGTTATTCCAAAGTTTGGAGAATACATAGGAGGAATCATGAGTATCTTTAATGTGGAGCCACATATTTTGAGGTTGAAATCACCATTATGAGAGAGAGCTTAAAGAGAATATGATCTTGATTGTGAGTGATAGGAAAAGTAGTAACCATATTCAAGAAAGTAAAAGGGATAAAATCAGAAGCTTACTATTATTCCACTTATAATTGTTAAGAAAGAGTTTACTCTAATAGTGGCAATGGAATGGGTGGAGAGTAAGTCATCTATGGATCCACATCCACTCCAGTTATCTTGCCAAAAGAAAGAGTCGCCAGAGTTAATGCCCCAAAAAATTAAGGATTCTGCATCCCATTTGATAGAACAAAGTCTTTTCCACACAGGAGAGTCACCCGGCTTAAAGGGACAAATGAGGGGGTGCTTACCCTGGCAATATTTAGCAGTCATGAAATTAGCCCAAAGACTATGATTACTCCTAAAATTCCACCAGAGTTTATAGGAAAAGGCATTGATAGCTTCTTTTATGGATTTACAACCAAGACCACCTTCGTCAAAAGTGCCACAACTTTAAACCAAGAGTCCAGGCATTTTTTTAGAAGAGGTGTTGGCCCCGTAAAAATTTATTTAGAGATGCTCAATTCTATTGATGCTAGAAATGGTCGACAATGGTTTGGATGAGATATAAAGGCATGGAATTAAGAGTGCTCTTAATCAAGGTTAGCCTACCACCAAAAGAGAGTAAATGAAATTCCCAAACCAGATTTTATTAGAAATTTTTGAATAAGGTCATCAAAAGATGAGATCTTTTCTGCCTTTAAAAAAGTGAGCCCAGATAAGTAATGGGAAATTGACTTTGATTAAAATTAGTAATTCTAGAGATTTGATTTAGCCTATTGATGAGAATCTTAGGGGGAATAAAACAACATTTTCTTTCATTAAGGAAGAGACCACTAAATTTTGCCAAAATCATTTAAGAGATTCTTAATAGTTTTAACATGTTGAAGAGAGGCATTGAAGATTATAAAATCATCGAAAGCTAAGATGAGAAATAGGAAACCACCATGAGTTTTAAAAGCCATATTAGGTTTTTTTAATGAAAAGATCATTGAGGCTCCTCAAAAGATATTCAACAAGAATGATAAAAAGAGAAGGGGAAAGAGGGTCACCTTGACGCAAACCATGGCTCGAAGTAAAGAAACCAAGGGATTCACCATTTAAGATAATAGAAAACCAAACGTTAGTGATACAACTTTTTATAAGCCGGATAAAATTATCAGAGAAACCAAACAAATGTAAGATTTGAAAGAGGAAATCCCACGAGAGGTTGTCAAAGGCTTTAGAGATGTCCAATTTGAAAAGCATATTACCTCCGGAAGAAACATCAATGTCATGAACTAGCTCAAGAAGAATATTATCAGATATGGCTCTATTTTTGATGAAACCTGTTTGATTAGGGGAGATGATTTTGTGGAGTAGGGGGCTAATCCTATTATTAATTAATTTAGCAATGAGTATTTGGAAAAAGGTACAAAGACTAATAGGTCAAAAATTTCCCCAAGATTCAGGATTGATGGTTTTGGGAATAAGGATAATAGAAGTACTTGAAAAATATCTGGGAATAGAGCTGCCATCAAAAAAATCAATAACAGGATCAACAAGATCAGATTTAATAAAAGGCCAACAATGCTGAAAGAAATGAGTCGTAAAACCATCAGGGCCAGCAACAAAATTAGTGTTCATGCTATTGAGAGTACTACTAATCTCCGCTTCTGAGGGATGCATAGTGAGCAAATGGTTATCCTCATTGCTAATCAAAGAAGGGATAAGGTGGGTGTTGGAGGGGTTTCTAATGAAGGATTAGAATAAATTTTGAAAGTGATGTATGATGATTCCTAATTTCATTATCGCTTATCCAAACCATCATTAGAGTTCTTAATTTTCTTAATCGAGTTTAAAGCTTTCCATTTATTGCAAATAGCATGGAAATACCTAGTTTGCCATCAAATATATGTTTGCTAGCTTTTGACGCCAATAGGTTTCCTCCATATTTTGATAATTAATCAAACTATCTTTGGCAATGCTCAACTCATCAAGCTTACTGGGGTCAGTTAAGACAGCCTCTTCAAGTGAACAAACCACTTGTTCCATAGCTTTAAGATTGGTAAAGAGATTTTAAAATATGCTTGTTCCACCAATTGAGGTTTTGTTTAAGCCTCTTGAGCTTAAGCCAAAGCTAAACATGCCTTTAAGAATTATCGGGGTGAACAGACCATCCAATTAGTGAAAACAACATTAGTGAAGTCACCATGTTGTGTCCACATATTTTGGAATCTAAAAGGTGAGGGTGTAGAAGGGTTATGAGGGGGAGTTTTGATAGAGATCAAAAGAGGAGCATGATCAGACAATGTTCTGCTCAAATGCTCAACAGAAGTAAGAGGCCATTGATTGATCCAAAGAGAATTAAAGAGGGTCCTATCAAGATGCTGCCAAAGTCTAGAGTTTTGCCACATGTAATCGCACCTAAAAACCAATATCAATCGACATCAGATCATATTAGAGAAGTCTTCCATGGAATGGAGGTTAGGAGAACATCCTCCCTCCTTTCCAAGAAGCAATGATAGTGTTGAAATCACCCCAACCAACCGTGAAGGTTAACGAGGAGGCAAGGTTCTTAAGTGATTCCAAAGGATGTTCCTACCGCTCTATTACAAGAAGCATAGATAAAGGAACCAAAGGCCAAAACTCACCTAAAGAGATTTTGACATTAACCAATTGATCAAGATCATCAATGATGGAAATGGTGATGGAATTATTCCAAAAACACCAAATTTTATTATTAAGATTGAAGAGAAATTTTGAAATCCAATAGATCTAGCAACATGGGCAATCTTGGAAGAGTGAATGAAAGGCTCAATAATAATAAGTAATTTGATGTTATGAGTGCGGGAGGCTCTAACATGGTTGTGGATAGGAAGAGTCCCACAAACCCGGATATTCCAGATAAGAAAATTGATCATAAGGAAACCAGAAGATAAAAGGAAAAAGGAAATGAAAAAAGAAGAGAGGAGGACAAAATTATTTATGAGGTGTTAGGGAAGAATGTGTGATTCTAGTGAAGTTATTATTAGTTATTTTAGCTTTGGAAGATTTTTTTCTAAAAACTATTTGGAAGGGTCTATCAGTATCTAAAGTATCTCCATCAGAGAGGGATTGGTTTAGGGTATCCAAAATAAGAGCAATATCAGACAATGTTTTATTAGTGGTGATTTCTCCTTCTTCAGTATCAGAGTGAGAATGAGAAGTGGGAATAGCTTGAGTATCACTTTATAGTGAAGTAGAAGGAGAGGTTCTTGCTCCATTCAAAGTATAAATATCATTCTCAATACCATGATGCATAATCTAATTTTGATCGACCAAAGGATTAACATTATTTTGATCCAATATAAGATCCCCATTCAAATTGTCATTAAGATTCATGTGAAGCAAAGGATTGTCATGAAAGGCCAAATTATTACAAGTGGGAGTAGTGCTAGGTAAATGCTTATTAGTTTCTTCACACACCTCAATAGTAGTATTTTTGCCAAGCTTCAGTGTATTTCATTGGACACCTCAGTGGGTAATAAAGGGTAGATGTAGTGGGATGAGTTCCCTTATGAGAAGCTTTAGGCACATAAACTAACTTATTGGTTTTCCCAGTTCCAAGAGAGGCATTAGGATCAGTGATATGTTCTTTTTTGAGGTTAGGATGTAACAAAGCATTGAATGGTCATGGCCATGGATCTTACAATGAGTGCAAAAGATGGGAAATTTTCAAATTCAACTTTCGATTATATCGAATATTTTTCGAACCAATCCAAACTTCTTTGGGGTATTTTTTTGTAATGTCAATCTCAACCAAGATACGTGCAATAGATGGCTGAGATCTAGCAGCAGTGGCTTGATCAATTTGAAGGGGTCTACCAAATAGAGCCCCAACCATAAACAAAACTTGGTGAGTAACATAATGAATTCTCATGTTAGGGAAAAGCAAGCCAAGAGGAACAATAGGATTCTCTTTGACAACAAAAAGGGGTGACCATTTAAAGAGCCGCATTTGACAATTATACACAAAATAGGAGCGGTGAGCAAAGACCCGAGAATAATCTAAATCATTGGATAATTAAATAAGGATATGACAAGGATCAATCAGCCCAATAGTGAAGACTCCAGAAAGCTTTAAACTATGGAAGAAAGAGCGGATATTATCTAGAGTAGGGCACCGTAGAGAAAATTTACCAACCAAAGTGAACTCAAAGGGCTTAACTAACATCTCCGTCACTGAGCACATGGTAGGCATTCCACGAATGTCATGGAAACTAAGTTAATCGAGGCATTAGAGCTAGGGATCTTACGAGAAGAGCATCCTTAAGGACTTGATAGCGAGCATTACAGATGGATTGGATCGAGAATACCTTTAGGATCGAGAAAAGTTGGCATCGGAGGGATGAGTGGTATCAGAGAAGTCTCCATTGAATGATCCGGGAGTCACATAAGCAGTGAGCCGAGTGATAATGTGCAACCAAGCAAAAAATAAGCAATCACGTGAGCAATGCAGCAAAGCCAAGAAGAAAGCAGAACACAAAATCATGAATTGCAGGAGGAAACAGTTGAGCGTGTTTAGGGTTATTTTGGCTTTATTTTTGGGTTTAGGGTTAATGGTTTAGGGTTTAGGGTTAAGGGTTTAAGTTTTAGGTTTTATTCTTTTTGGGTTTAGGGTTTATGGTTAGGGTTTAGGATTTAGGGTTTAGAGTTTAGTGTTTAGGATTTAAGGTTTAGTGTTTAGATTTAAGTTTAATTTAGTTTAGGTTTAGGGTTTAGTTTTGAGTTTAGGTTAGGTTTATAATTTAGTAGTTAGTTTAGTTTAAACTTTAGGGTTTAGTTTAGGTTTAAGTTTAAGGTTTAATATTTTAGGGTTTTAGGTTTAGGGTTTTAGTTTAGGTTTATAACTTATTTATAGTTTAAGTTTAGGTTTTGGGTTTTAGGTTTATGAGTTAGAGGTTAGGGTTTATTTTAAATTTAGTTTAGGGTTTTAGGTTTAAATTAGTAGGGTTTTTTAGGGTTTAGTTAGTATTTATGATTGTAGGTATAGGGTGTAGGTTTAGGTTTGATTTAGAGTTTAGTTTATTTTGATTTATGGTTTATTTTAGGGTTTAGTGTTAAGGATTTGTGGATTAGTTTTGTAAAATTTAACCAATAGGTTTAGATTTATTTAGTTTATTTAGTTTATTATTTATATATTTTAGTTTATTTTATTTTTTATTTTTTTTAGGTTTATTTTTATTTTTATTTAATTTAGTTTATTTATTTTAGGCTTTTTAATTTTAGTTTATTTTTTAAGTTTATGTTTAGGTTTAGGTTTATTTTTTAGTTTAGTTTTATTTTTTAGGTTTAGGTTTTATTTTTTATTATTAGGTTTAGGTTTAGGTTTTTATTTTATTTTTTTAAGGTTTAGGTTTTAGGTTGTTATTTTAGGTTTATTTTGAAGTTTTATTTTTTAGGTTAGGCTTAGGTTTTTTTTAGTTTAATTTATTTTATTTAGTTTATGTTTAGGCTTAGGTTTTATTTCTTTTAGTTAAGTTTTTTTTTTTTTTGGTTTAGGTTTTTTTTTTTTTGATTTATTTTATTTTTATTTTATGTTTTAGTTTTTTTTAGTTTAAGGTGTAGGTTTTATTTTTTATTTATTTTTTGGATTATTTTTTAAGTTTAGGTTTTTATCTAGTTTTTATTTTATATTATCTTAGGTTAATTTTATTTTATTTTAGGTTTAGTTTTATTTTATTTAGGTTTTTATTTCTAGGTTTATTTTATTTTTGGTTTAGTTTAGGTTTTATTTATTTTGTTTTAGTTTAGTTTTTACTTTTTATTTCATTTTGTTTTTACGTTTAGGTTTAGGTTTTTATTTTAGTTTATCTATTTTTTATTTAGGTTTAGGTTTTAATGTTTATGGTTTAGGGTTTTTGGTTTAGGGTTTTAGGGTTTTAGGGTTTAGGGTTTAGGGTTTATGGTTTAGGGTTTAAGGTTTAGGTTTTAGGTTTAGGGTTTAGGTCTTAGTTTAGGGCTTAGGGTTAAGGTTTAGGGTTTAAGTTTTTTTTTTAACAAAGTTTAGGGTTTAGGATTTTTAAGGCATTTTTTTTGGGAAAGTTATAATTTTATTACCATAAAAGGAAAGGATACAATGTCCTTAAAAGTGTTAAAGCTCTAAAATTCTACTGCTCTCAGAGCTACAAGAAATCTATAGAGCTAAACCCTCATCTAAGTACATTAGAAAAAGAAAAGAAAAACAAAGAGGAAATAAAACATCTAAAAAGCATAAGAGAAAAAGACATAGAGTAAGGCAAAAATAAATCCAAAAAATAGTAAAATGATGAGTGAGCAGCAGTTCTTGATTCTTTTGAGAAAGCAAGATAAGCAAAATCCACAACAACAACACTTGGCTTTGACTAAGTAATGACCATTCCCTCTATAAAGTTCCAACCTATAAAAGAAATTTGCAAAAAATTAAAATTATCAAAATTCATAGCTAAAAAGGATAAGGATAAAGAGAGGAAAAGGAGAGAACTGAGAACGATAAGGCTCAGGCTTAGTTAGGGTCATCTCAAATGACGACAATACATATGAGCATCCAAACATCATAAAGAAGGGTTACAATCATATGTAATGCTACCAACCAGAGAACAAAGCCATCATAGCCAACATATCTTATACAAGCAAACATCCAAGGACAACAGTCCGTAGAGTTCCAGATCTTGCACCATTAAATAAAGAGCAACCGGCCAGCAACTAGATAAAAACCAAACCACCAAACAAAAACCACAATAGACTAATCACAATAACCTAGAGAGATGCTAGAAAAAAGTCAGAACACCAACAACAACCATTATCCAAATAACCATCCATGCTCCAAACTACGGAAACCAGAATCAGCCATCAGCTAGCACTAGACCAATGTGAATTAACAGAGAAATAGCCAACAAAACTAAGATAGGAGCCCTCAAGCTAAAGTCCCAACAAGTAGCAATTACAAAGCTTAACCAAGGTGAGTAACACAAATGACTAAATAGCTCAAAAAGGAAACCATCAACTAAAGGAAACATAAGCTATAGTCAATGCAAATCACCAAAAGACAAAACAACCACACAAAAGGTGGCCAAAGGTAGCCAATAACCACCAGGAACTAGAAAGTCCAATCCAAAAGGATCAACAAAGGCTCGACAAGCATAGTAAAAGGATCCAGCAAATTGTCCAAGAAGAAGGAAAAGACCAACAAGGAAAAAGAAATCAACCAACCAAGATTCCAAAGACAACTAAAACTCCTATAACAAAACCAGCTAAGTAAAATAGCCATAAGTCAACCACTATAGAACAATCCATCATAATTAACCAAGAAAGGAAGCATCCCCAATAGCCAATGAAAAGCATAAAATCAATAAAGCACCTCACAATAGAGGTCCAAAAGAAGCACAACCACCATAGAAAGGCAACAACAGTAGTTAGCCAGGGCCAACCCAAAAACCCAACTTCCCTAACAAAAAAGGCTAACCTGACAGGAAGCATAATAATAACATAAAATGTGCTGCAAACAACATATCGAGTAGAGGCTAATCCCAAGAAAATAACTAAACACAAAACCATGCCAAAAGAAGTATCTAGCAATAAACAACAAGGAACTGGGAACCCCAAAAAGTAGGCACGAAATTCTCCAAAGAAAGCTCAAAGGCAACAATAATTGTAGTTCCTAGGACCCATCCAACCATGAAAAACTAGTAAAAGTTATTGAGTTCAAGAGGGTGCCAACAAATAAACCAGTCTGAAAATAGAATAAAGACAAGAGAAACTATCTCATCCAATTTATAGGTAGAAGTTATGTAACAAAATTAGTTTGGAAGACAGAACATGAAAGAAATTAGGTTTAGGTGTTTATTTTATTAAGTTTAGGTTTTATTAGGGTTTAGGATTTTTTTTTTTATTTTTTTTTATTTTTAGTTTAGGGGTTTATTTTTTTAGGTTTAGGTTTAGGGTTTAGGTTTAGTTTTATTTTGGGTTTATTTTTTTAGTGGTTTAGGTTTATGTTTTTATTTTTTTATGGTTTTATGATTTAGTGTTGGGTTTAGGTTTATGATTTTTTTAGGGTTTATGGTTTTAGGGTTTAGGTTTGTTTCAAGGTTTTCTGATTTAAGGTTTAGGATTTTTTAGTGTTTAGTGTTTATGGCTTAGGGTTTAGGGTTTAAGGTTTAGGGTTTATTTTAGGTTTATGGTTTTTTTTAAAAAATTAAGTAAAAAAGTAGGTTTATGTTTATTTAATTTATTTTTTATTTATTTTATTTATAATTTTTATATAGTTTTATTTTTAATTTTTATTTAGTTTAAGTTTTTTAATTTAGCTTATTTATTTGGTTTAGGTTTAGATTTATGTTTATTTTTAATTTAGTTTTTTTAATTTTATTTTCTAGGTTTAGGTTTAATTTTTTATTTTTAGGTTTAGGTTTAGGTTTTTATTTTACTTTTTTAGGTTTAAGTTTTAGGTTTTTATTTTAGGGTTACTTTTATGTTTTAATTTATTTTAGTTTAAGTTTATGTTTATTTTATTTTATTTAGTTTAGGCTTTAGGTTTAGTTTATTTTAGGTTTAGGTTTAAGTTTTATTTATTTTAGTTTAGTTTATTTCAGTTTAGGTTTAGGTTTATTTTACTTTATTTATTTTAGTTTTAGGTTTTTTTTAGTTTAGGGTTTATGTTTTTGTTTTAATTTTTTTGAGGATTTACTTTTAATTTGTTTTTTTAGGTTTAGGTTTTTATTTAGTTTTTATTTTATTTTATTTTCGGTTTGTTTAATTTTTATTTTATGTTTAGTTTTTATTTTATTTAGGTTTTTTATTTTTTGGTTTATTTTATTTTTTCAGTTTAGTTTAGATTTTTATTTATTTTATTTAAGTATAGTTTTTAATTTTTAGTTTATTTTATTTTTAGGTTTAGCTGCAGGTTTAGGTTTTAGTTTAAGTTTTTATGTTAATTTATTTATTTTATTTTGTTTACGTTTAGTTTTTTTTATTTATTTTATTTTTTAGGTTTTTTATCTAACAGGTTTTAGGTTTTTTAGGGTTTAGGTTTAGGGTTTAGGTTTAGGGTGTAGGTTTGGGGTTTAGGGTTTAGGGTGAAACTTTTTATTTTTTTTATTTTTGATTTAGTTAATATTAGTAGGTTTGTTTATTTATTTTATTAGTTTATTTTTTATTTATTTTAGTTTATTTTATATTTTATTTTATTTAGGTTTAGTTTATTTTTATTTAGTTTAGTTTATTTATTTTACTTGGGTTTTTTTTATTTTAGTTTATTTTTTTAGGTTTAGGTTTAAGTTTAAGTTTACTTTTTTAGTTTAGTTTTATTTTAATTTATTTTTGAGGAGTAAGTTTTATTTTTTATTTTTGGGTTTTGATTTATGTTTTTATTTTATTTTCTTAGGCTTTGATTTAGGTTTATGTTTAGTTTCAATTTTAGTTTAAGTTTTTATTTTTTTTTGGTCTATGTTTTTTTATTTATTGTATATTTAGGTTTTATTTAGTTTAGATTTAAATTTTTAGATTTTTAGTGTTTTGGATTTAGCGTTTAAGGTTTAGGGTTTGGGGTTTTGGGTTATGGGATTTTAATTTTAATTTTTTCTATTTTATTATTTTTTAAAATAAGTTTTTAGGTTTAGGTTTATTTAGTTTTATTTATCTTTTTAGTTTATTTTTTATTTTATTTTTTTAGTTTAGTTCATTTATTTTAACAGGTTATTTATTTTATTTTTAGGTTTTTTCTTTTTTTATTTTAGGTTTATGTTTTGGTTTTTTTTATTTTAATTTTTTTTTTAGGTTTAGGTTTAGGTTCTTATTTTTGTTTTATTTTAAGGTTTTATTTTTTTTTAGTTTAGGTTTAAGTTTATTTTAGTTTATTTTTTATTTAATTTAGGTTTAGGTTTAGGTTTGTTTATTTTTGTTTAGGTTTATCTTTATTTTATTTTTATTTTAGGTTTAGATTTTTTTTTTAGTTTAGGGTTTAGGCTTTACTCTTTATTTATTTTTAGGTTTATTTTTTAGAATTACATTTTTATTTAGTTTTTATGTTATCTTATTTTAGGTTAATTTTATTTTCATTTTTTACTTTAGCTTTAGTTTTTACTTTATTTAAATTTTTTTTAGGTTTTTAGTTTATTTTAAGATTTTATTTTTATTATTTTACTTTAGTTTTTACTTTTTTTATTTTAATTTATTTTTAAGTTTATGTTTAGGTTTAGGTTTTGGTTTTAGTTTAAGTATTTATTTTAATTTATTATTTTATTTTATTTTAGTTTATGTTTTTTTAGGTTTTATTTAGTTTAGGTTGAGCTTTTTAGCTTTTTAGGGTTTAGGGTTTAGGGTTTAGGATTTAGGGTTTAGGTTTAAGGGTTTTAGGGTTTAAGGTTTAGGGTTTATGGTTTAGGGTTTAGGTTTTAGGGTTTACTATTTGGTGTTTTAGGGATTAGGGTTTAGGGTTTAGGGTTTAGGTTTTAGGTTTAGGGTTTGAAGCAGTTTAGGGTTTTGGGTTTTTTTTAATAGAGAACAAATTGAGATTTAACATTTCTTAAGTTTCAACAAGTAACACACCAAGTTTTTAAGACATAGCAACAATATAGATAAAAGTGAGTTAGTTTAACCTTAGATAACTAGAACAGTTATTAGATCGGATCGATTTCTGTTTATGACCTCTCAGTAGCGAGATTTCATATCCAGTCTTCCACCATAACCATGGTTTGGTTTATTTCCACTACTCGACCACCACCTCCATGTACCTGAGATTTATTTATGATAGTATTAGCCTCCACCTTTGATCTAGGATGGTGATGTTATTCAAGATTACCCATTTTAGGCTTAGGTTTATTATTTATTAAGTTTTAGTTTTTAAGTTTATTTTTTAATAGATTTAGTTACTTTAGGTTTATGTTTAGGGCCTTGGGTTTAGTGTTTAGTGTTTAAGGTTTTATAGTTTTAGGGTTTATGCTCTTAGGGTTTTGAGTTTAAGGTTAGGGTTTAGGGTTTAGGGTTTATTATTTATTGTTTAGGCTTTAGGGCTTAGGGATTTTAAGGATTAGGGTTTGTTTAGGGTTTATGATGTGAGGTTTATGGTTTAGGGTTTCAGGGTTTAGGGTTTAGGGTTTAGGGATTAGGGTTTAAGGCTCAGGGTGGTAGGGTTTAGGGTTATTGGGGCATTTATTATTTTAGGTTTAGGGATAGTTTTAAGGTTTAGGTTTTAGGGTTTAGTATTTAGGATTTAGGGTTTAGTGTTTATGATTTTAGGTTTAGGGTTTTTTTTTAAATTAAGTAAACTTGTAGGTTTAGGTTTATTTTATTTATTTCATTTATTTTTTGTTAATTTAGTTTAATTTATGTTTTATTTTTATTTAGGTTCATAATTTATTTTTATTTAGTTTAGTTTCTTTATTTTCGATTAATTTATCTTAGTTTAGGTTTTTATTTTATTTTATTTTTTAGGTTTAAGTTTTGGTTTATGTTTATTTAGGTTTAGGTATAGGTTAGGGTTTAGGTTTAGTATTTAGCTTTAGGTTTAGGTTAGGTTTAAGTTTACTTTATTTATATTTAGGTTTAGAGTTTATTTATTTTATTTAGATTTTTTAAGTTTTTAGGTTTAGGTTAGTTTTTTATAGTTTGTTTATTAGTTTAGGTTTATTGGTTTTTAGGTTTAGGTTTAGTTTTAGGTTTTAGTTTAGGTTTATAGTTTTTAGGTTTATTTATTTATTTAGTTTTAGTTAAGGTTTAGGTTTAAGTTTTAGTTTTAGATTTATTTTAAAGTTTTAGGTTTAGTTTTAGACTTAGTTTAGTTTATTTTTGATTAGGGTTTAGGATTAGGTTTAAGGTATTTATTTAGGTTAGGGTTTATTTAGGGTAGTTTAGGGTTTTAGTTTAGTTTTTTTGGGTTTTTTATTTTAAGATTAGGATTTAGGTTTATGGTTTTATTAGGGTTTATGTTTAGGGTTTAGGGTTTTAAAAAAAAGTTTAGGTTTTAAGTTTATTTATTTATTTTATAGTTTATTTTATTTTATTTGTTTAATTTTTTAGTTTAGTTTATTTATTTTAGTTTATTTTTGAGTTTAGGTAATTTAGGGTTTAGGGTTTTATTTAGTATAGGTATAGTTTGGGATTATTTTTAGGGTTTAATGTTTAGGCTTTAGGGTTTTATTTAGGTTTAGGTTAGTTTAGATTTAGTTTAGTTTTAGGTTTAGGGTTACTAGGTTTAAGTTTATTTTATTTAGTTTTAGGGTTTAGGTTTAGGGTTTAATTAGTTTAGGGTTTAGGGTTTAGGTTTAGTTTTAGGTTTAGTTTTAGTTATTTAGGTATAGGTTTTAGGGTTTATGATTTATAGTTTTATGATTTAGTTTAAGTTTAAGTTTAGTTTTAGGTTAGTTTGGGTTTAGTCAGTTTAGTTAGTTTAGGTTTAGGGTTTAAGTTTATAGCTTTAGTGTTTATTTAAGTTTAGTTTATAGTTTTAGGTTGAGTTTAGATTTGGTTTAAGTTTAGGGTTTTAGTTTATAGTTTTAGGATTTAGGTTTAGTTTAGTTTATAGTTTAGTTTAGTTTATTTAGTATTTAAGGTTTATTTAGGTAAGTATTTATTTAGTTTTAGTTTTTTAGTTATAGGTTTAGTTTAGTATTTGTTTAGGGTTTAGGGTTTAGGATTTAGGGTTTAGGTTTTTTAGGGTTTATGGTTTATGGTTTAGGGTTTAGGGTTAGTTTCGAGTTTACAGTTTTGGGTTTAGGGTTTAGGGTTTTCGCAATTTGTGTTTAGGGTTTAGGGTTTTTAGGGTTAGTTTAGGGTTTAGGGTTTATGATTTTTTTTGGTTTATGGTATAGGGTTTAGGGTTTAAGGTTCACGATTTAGGGTTTTAGGGTTTAAGGTTTAGGGTTTTTTAGGGTTTAGGGATGTAATGAGTTTAGGGATGGTTGTATGTTTAAGGCTTAGAGTTTAGGGTTTAGCGTTTAGGGCTTAGGGTTGTAGGTTGTTGGTTTAGGGTTTATGGTTGTAGGGGTTTAGGGTTTAGGATTTATGGTTTAGGGTTTTTAGTGTTTAAGGTTCAATGAATTTTCTTTTAAAAAAAAATTAAGTAAACTTGTAAGTTTAGTTTTATTTAGTTTAATTTTTTAGTTAGGTTATTTTTATTTTTATTTTTATTAAGTTTATTCTATTTATATTTAGTTTTTTATTTTAATTTAGGTTATTTTAGTTTATTTTTTAGGTTTAGGATTAAGTTTATGTTTATTTTTTAGTTTGGTTTTATTTTATTAAATTTTTAGGTCTATGTTTTATTTTTTTATTTTTTAGGTTTAGGTTTTATTTATTATTAGTTTTATTTTATTTTTATTGTAGGTTTAGTTTTTATTTTATTTAGGTTTTTTATTTTTAGGTTTATTTTAATGTTATAGTTTAGGTTAGGTTTTTATCTATTTTATTTTGGTTTGTTTTTTATTTTTTATTTTATTTTAAGGTTTAGGTTTAGGTTTAAGTTTTAGTATAGGTTTCTATTTTATTTAGGTTTTATTTTTAGGTTTTATTTAGTTTAGGTTTTGGTTTTTAGCCTTTTAGGGTTTAGTGTTTAGGGTTTAGGGTTGTAGGTTTTAGGATTTAGGATTTAGGGTATATGGTTTAGGGTTTTAGGGTTTAGGGTTTAGTGTTTAGGGTTTAGGGTTTATTATTTTTGAGTTTAGGGATTAGGGCTTAAGGTTAGTTTAGGGTTTAAGATTTAGGTTTTACTTTATGTTTTTATTTTATTTTATTTTATTTAGGTTTAGGTTTTATGGTTTAGGGTTTTGGGTTTTATGGTTTAGGGTTTAGGGTTTAGGGTTTAGGGTTTATGGTTTAGGTTTTAGTTTAGGGTTTTGGGTTTAGGGTTTAGGGTTTAAGGTTTAGTTTAGTTTTTTTTAATAAATAATTATCAACATTTTAATTTAACCAAGTAACACATAAGTTTTATTAGTTTACATAGATAAGGTTTAGGGTTTAAGGTTAAGATTTAGGGTTTAGGGTTTAGAGATTAGGCTTTAGTGTTTAGGCTTTAGGGATTAGGGTTTTTAGGGTTTAGGGTTTAGGGTTTTGGGATAGCTTAGGTTTTAGAGTTAGTTTAGGGTTTAGGGTTTAGGGTTTTAAGGTTTAAGGTTTAGAGTTTGGGTTTAGGGTTTAGGGTTTTAGGGTTTGGGGTTGTCTAAGGTTTAGGGTTTAAGAATTTGGGTTTAGGGTTTTTATTTATTCATTTATTAATTTTTTCTAAATTAAGTAAATGAGTAGGTTTAGGTTTCTTTATCAGATTTTTTATTTATTTTAGTTTATTTTATTTTTTATTTTTTATTTTTAGGTAGGTTCATTTTTATTTTTATTTAATTTAGTTTATTTATTTTAGGTTTATTTATTTTAGTTTAGGTTTGTTATTTTAGTTTATTTTTAAGGTTTAGGTTTAGGTTTAGGTTTATTTTTGAGTTTAGTTTTATTTTTATTTTATTTTTTATGTTTAGGTTTTATTTTTTATTTTTAGGTTTAGGTTTAGTTTTTTATTATTTTTTTATGTCTGGATTTTAGGTTTATTTTTAGGTTTTATATTTTTAGTTCAGGTGAAGGTTTATTTTTAGTTTATTTCATTTAATTTAGTTTAAGTTTAGGTTTAGGTTTAGTTTATTTTAGGTTTAGGTTTTGGCTTTATTTATTTTAGTTTAGTTTAGGTTTATTTTATTTTGTTTATTTTATTTTTTTAGGTTTAAGTCTTTTTTTAATTTAGGTTTTAGGTTTTACTTTTTATTTAATTTTATGTTTATTTTTTATGATTAGGTGTTTATTCAATTTTTATTTTATTTCATTTTTTAATTTATTTTTAGGTTTATTTTACTTTTTAGTTTAGTTTAGGATTTTATATATTTTATTTTAGTTTTATTTTTATTTTTTATTTTATTTTATATTTTTTTTAGGTTTAAGTTTAATTTTAAGTTAAGGTTTATGTTTTAGTTTAGATTTTTATTTTATTTACATTGAAGTATTTTTATTTATTTTAATTTTAGGTTTTATTTAGTTTAGGTTTAGGTTTTTAGGGTTTAGGGTTTAGGGTTTATGGGTTGTGGTTTAGGGTTTAGGGTTTATGGTTTAGGGTTTAGTATTTAGTGTTTAGGGTTTAGGGTTTTTAGGATTTATTTAGGGTTTAGGTTTAGGATTTAGGTTTTAAGGTTTAGGGTTTAGGGTTTCGGGTTAGGTTTAGGGTATAGGGTTTAGGGTTTATGGTTTATGGTTTTAAGGTTTAGAGTTTTAGGGTTTATGATTTAGTGTTAAGGTTTAGGGTTTAGGATATAGGGTTTGGTGTTTTGGGTTTAGGGTTTAGGATTTTAGTTTGGATTTATAGGTTGGTTTAGGGTTTTAGGTTAGGGTTTCGTTTAGGTTAAGTTTATTAGGGTTTAGGGTTTGGGTTTAGGGTTTAGGGTTTAAAGTTTAGGGTTTTAGGGTTTAGGGTTATTTAGGGTTTGGGGTTTAGGGTTTAGTGTTTAGGGTTTAAGGTTAGGGTTAGGGTTAGGGCTTAAGGTTTAGGGTTTAGGGTTTATAGTTTAAGATTTAGGGTTTAGGGTTTAGGGTTTAGGATTTAAGGTTTATGGTATTTAGGGTTTAAGGTTTAGGGTTTAGTGTTTAGGGTTTAGTGGTTTACTGTTTTCTTATTTAATAATTATTTTTATTTAAATTAAGTAAACTCATAGGTTTAGGTATATTTAGTTTATTTTTTATCTGGTTTAGTTTATTTTATTTTTTATTTTTCTTTAGGTTTATTTTTACTATTATTTAGTTTATTTATTTTAGGTTTATTTATTTTAGTTTAGGTTTTTTTATTTTAGTTTATTTTTTTGAGTTTAGATTTAGTTTTAGTTTAATTTTATTTTTATTTTATTTTTTTACGTTTATGTTTATTTTTTTATTTTTAGGTTTAGGTTCAGGTTTTTAGGGTTTAGGGTTTAGGATTTTAGTGTTTAGGATTTTAGGGTTTAAGGTTTAGGTTTAGGGTTTAGGGTTATAGCATGGATCCTTTTATGATTCATTTGGATGGCTCGATATTTAGCATCATTTCTATCCATCCAAATGAACCAAATAAGGGTAATGTCAATTAAAACTTTAATATGACCTTTCATACTTTTATGGAAACAAACTTCAAGAAGTTTATATAATGAAAGAGAGCCCTAAAAATAGTTAGTGTTAAATAAATCATCATACCATATCCAAAGTTTGGAAGCAATATCACCATTGACAAAAACATGATTAACATTTTCAGTATGAAAGCAACAATAGCACTTGGAAGGTAAATAAAACAATCTAAGCCAAAGAAAGGAATCTACAAAAATGAAGTTATTCAAAATCCTCCAACCTTAAATAGATGAAGAAATAGGAATGATATTGCTCCAAAGTTTAATGAAAAGATTAGAGGGGTTTTGTTTATTTCTAATAAAATCTCAAACCTCTTTAAGAATGAAATAGCCATTGTAAGAGAGCTTGAATAGAATTTGATCAAGTTTATTAGAAAAGATAGCGATGTTGCAAAACTTGTCAAAAATAGAAATAGGAATGTAGTTCTCATGTTAATTTTCATTCCAATTATTATTAAGCCAAAATAATTCACTTTGATAGCAACAGTAGAGTGTATAGATAAAAGGAATGAATAGATGTATTGCCAAAAGAAAGAAGATATTAAGCACAGATAAGAGGGTTACCCCAAGATATTAAAGATTCAACAACCCATTTAATGGAGCAAAGTATTTTCCAAACGAGAGTCACCAACTTTATAAGCATGATAAGAGGGTGTTTACCATGGGAATATTTTCCATCATAAAATTAGCCCAAAGGCTATAATTCTTTCTAAAATTCCAGCATATGAGAGAAGGTCATAGCTACATGAATAGTTTGCAACCAAGACCAACTTCACCCAAAGGACCACAACATTTATGCCAGGATGTCTAATGCATTCTTTTAATAGAATTATTGGATCACCAAAAAAATTTATTAAGTAAGCAATCAATTTTTTTTGTAGAATTAGTGGGAATAATAATTTGAATTAAATAAAAGGGAATATAATTGATATTTCTTTTAAGAATAGTGAGCCTGCCACCAAAAAAAGTAAATTGAATTCCCAAACAAAAATTTTATTTAAAAGTTTTGAATTAACTCATCAAAATGAGATCATTTTGGACCATTAAATAGAGAGCACGATTACTTTAGAGGTAAGTGTTGATGTTTAAAATTAGTGATATTCCAGATTTGATTGATTTTATTATTAGAGATACTTGAAGAAATAATAAAATAGCTTTGGTTATCATTGATAAAAAGATGACTTTCTCTACCAAATTTATTTAAAAACTCTTGAGGTTCTTGTTATGTTGAATAGAAGCATTGCAAAAAATAATGAAATAATTTGCAAAGCTTAAGTGGGAAATAAGAAGACCACCAAGAGTTATGTAGTACATACTAGGATTGTTTAAAAATAACTCATTGATGCTCCTAGATAAATACTCAATAGCAATAATAAATAAAGCAAGAGATACATGGCCCCCTTGTCTTAAGCCATGGGAAGAAGGAAAGAAGTCCAAAGCATCCCCATTAAACAAAATAAAAAACCAGAAATTATTAATACAATTATTAATAAGAAAAGTAAATTTATAAAAAAAACCCAAATAAATTCAAATTATGGAAAAGGAAATCTCAAGATATATTATCAAAAGCTTTGGTAATATATCATTTGAAAAGAATGTTTCCACCTCTAGTCTTAGCATCTAAGTCATGAATTAATTCTTGGGTGAGTAAAATGTTATCAAAAATAGATTTACCTTTAACAAAACCAATTTGGTTGAGAGAGATATCTTATGAAGCAAAGGGCTAAGCCTGTTGGCAAGAATTTTGGAAATCAGCTTATTGAAGAAGGTGCAAAAACTAATAGGTTTGAAATCACTCCAATAGTTCGGATTATCTTTCTTAGGTATGAGAACAATAGAAGTGCTAAAAAATATCTAGGAAAAGAATTACCATCAAAAAGTCAACCATATCCACAATCAAATCATTTTTTAATAACCAAATTTTGAAAAAATTGTACCCTCCGACGACATAATCTATGCTCATGCTATTAAGAACTTTAAAATTTCATCTTCATTAGGCATAATAGTAAATCATTATCATCATTGATAATAATAGAAGGAATCAAGTGCAATTTAGAAATTGGTTCATAAGAGCAACTCTTATTAAGCATATTTCTAAAGTAATTAATAACCGAATCCTTAATATCATTATTCTTCATAATCCATTCTCCATTACCATCTTTACTTTTTTGAATATTATTTAAAGCTCTCTTTTTATTAACTAAAGCATGGAAATGCCTTGTATTCCTATCACCATCCGCAATATGTTTACTAGCAACTTTTTGACACCAATAAGTTTGTCTCTTCCATATTTTGAAAATTAACAAGTTTATCTTTTACCTCAGTCAAGTCCTCAATCTTAGAAGGATCAACCATAATAGAGACCTCAAGATCACAAACCATTTTCTCCATATCTTTGATATTAGCAAAAAGGTTTTTATAATAATTCTTGTTCCACTGACCCAGACTTTGCTTAAGTATTTTAAACTTAAACCAAAGTCTATTCATCCCCATAATTAAATTATTAGGATATAAAAGAGCTTTCCAATTGTTCACCACAACATTAAAAAAAATCAATATGCTAAATCAATATGTTCGAAATGTTAGAGATATTTTTTTGACTTATCTTTAATAGAAACCAAAAGAGGAGCATGATCGACAAGGTTCGCTTAAATGATCGATAATATTTAGTAATCTAATGAGTATTAAAAAGAATCTAATCTAGCCTTTGTCAAAGTCTAGAGTTTTTTTTGAGTATAATTAGAACCTTTAAAACAAATATCAATCAAATTACAGTCAAGGATTATATTAGAAAATTCTTCCATGGAATGAATCATAGGAGAGCAACAACCACTTCGTTCAAAAGTGAATAAAATAATGTTGAAATGGCAACCAACAAACCAAGGTTTATTGACAGAGGTATCAAAATTCCTCAAATTATCCCAAAATAGATTTCTTCCATATCTAAGCCCAAAACACAATAATCACCCCAAGATATTTGAGCATTGACAACTTGTTGAAAATCATCAAGAATATAAACCTCTACGAAGTTATTCCAAAAGCACCCAATCTATTTCTGACATTAGAGAAAAATTTTATTGAAATCAATCATTCTAGCAACATGGTTAATTTTGTTAGCATGAATAAGAGGCTCTAGATAAAATAAGTAAAGAAATATTATGTATGACAAAGATTTCTAATATAGTTGAATAGAGAGGGTACCTCCATTCTAAACAATAAAATTAAACATAAAGAAATAAAAATGGGTTAAGAAAAGGTTAATTAAGAGAGGAGAGGAAGGTCATAGCCGATCTAGTGTTTCATGGCAATTTGGGAGGGAATTTTTTAACATTTTTTTCTTTGTTTTAGCATGATAAGTTTGGAAACCATTATTTTCTTCCATATAATCATCATTTGAGGAGGATTTAGCAACATTAGTCATAGATTTAAGAGAAATATCTTGATTAGAATTGAGTTCTCCTTCTTCCAAGACATTAGAATTGATTAAAGACAAATGGGCTTCAGGAATAGCAAGAGAGGGAGCAGAAACATATTTATTTAGAGGCAAGTGTGAACACCAAGCCCTTTCTTTTCATGATCTAAATTATTAGACAAAGCCAAATCTTTATGAGAATTTAAATCATCCTAAATTTGGAAAATAGAATTTGTTTTTTCAACCTGATTATCATAAGGTTTTAAATCCATATTCTGCATTGAACTTGAATGATGCATAATATTAATATCCTCATTTATATGCTCAATCAAAGCTTCATTTCCAACAATAAAAGCCAGTAAAGATGCAGGGATTGAATCAGAGGAAATAGAATTGTCATCCAAAAGTTTAGAAAAACTATTATTGTTCACATTAGAAGCTTTCAATTGCATAGAAGAAGTAAGAGGTAAAATAGCCTTATTAGGAACATTCAAAAATTCCTTTTTTTTGAAGTAGCTTTTTGATATTTAATAGTGATTAGACAAGGGTTAGGAATAGAAGTTTCCTTAATAGGGATTTTCTTTTTGAGGTAAGGATGTAGATAGAATTATATGCCTGGATTTTCAGAATAAAACTATGGAAATTTTCAAATTTAATTCTTTATATATAACCATAATTTTCAAATCCGAACTAGATTTTTTTAGGGTGTTTCTTGGTAATGTCTAATTAAATAAGGATTCTAGCCACTGAAGGATGAGATTTTATAGTCATTTCCTGATCAATTTGCAATGGCTGACCAAATAAAGCACCCATAGTAAAAACTAATTGATGGTTAATGATGAACTCACATATTGGGGAGAGAAATCCAAACTAGAATGACTTTGAATGATTTCAAAGCTATCGAAGGAATGTTAATTGATGCCCTAGTAGGATCCATAGGGTCTTTTAGTTTTCTCTAAGGAATCAACGGGGTAGACACCAAGCCGTAACATCACTATAATGATGACACAAAATAGGCCAGCGATCATCAATTCAAGAAGGAATACAGTGAGACTCATGCAAAATAATAGGCAAGTAGTAGCCAGAAAGTTAAAAAAAAAGAGAGGGGAAAGGAAATGCTGCATGAGGACAAGAACAGTTTTCTTAGGTTTATGGGTTTAGTTTAGGGTTTAGATTTAGTTTACCTTAGGGTTTAGGTTTAGTTTAGGTTTAGGTTTAGGTTTAGGGTTTAGGTTTAGGTTTAAGGTTTAGGTTTAGGTTTAGGTTTAGGTTTAGGTTTAGGTTTAGAGTTAAGAGTTTAGAGTTTAGTGTTTAAGGTTTTGGTTTTGGGTTTAGGTTTAGGGTTTTAGGTTTAGGTTTATTTAGTTTAGTTTATATTTAGGAGGTTTAAACTTTAAAATTTAGCTTAAATTTAGGAGGGTTTAGTTTAGGTTTAGTTAAGTTTAGCCCTTTAGGTTTAGGTTTAGGGTTTAGGTTTAAGTTTGGGTTTAGGGTTTAAGTTTAGGGTTTAGGTTTAGGGTTTAGGTTTAGGGTTCTTTAGGTTTAGGGTTTAGGGTTTAGGTTTAGGTTTAGGGTTTAGGTTTAGGATTATGTTTAGGTTTATGTTTAGGGTATAAGTTTAGGTTTAGGTTTAGGGTTTAGGTTTATGTTTAGGGTTTAGGTTTAGGGCTTAGTGTTTAGGTTTAGGTTTAGGTTTAGTTTAAGTTTTCTCAGTTTAAGTTTAGGTTTAGGTTTCAATTTTAGGCTTACATTTAGGTTTAGGGTTTAGGGTTTAGGTTTAGGTTTAGTGTTCAGGTTTAGGGTTTAAGTTTAGTGTTTAGGGTTTAGGTTTAGGTTTAAGTTTAGGTTTAAGTTTAGGTTTAGGTTTAAGTTTAGGTTTAAGTTTAATTTTAGGTGGGTTTATTTACATTTGGGTCATTTAATTTAGGTGAGTTTAAATTAGTTTAGGTTTTATTTAAATTTAGGTTTAAATTAGATTTAAGTTTAAGTTTAGGGTTTAGGTTTAGGGTTTAAATTAGTTTAGATCAGTTAAGGTTTAAGTTTAGGTTTAAGGTTTAGTTTAGTGTTTTGGGTATAGGTTTAGGTTTAGTTTAAGTTTAGGTTATTGTTTATAATTTATAGTTTAAGGTTTTAGTTTAGGGTTAGGTTTTGGTTTAGGTTTAGGTTTAGGTTTTAAGGAGTTTTAGTTTAAGTTTAGGGTTGTATGGTTTAAGGTTTAGGGTTTACGATATTTGGATTTAGCATTTAGGGTTTAGGGTTTTAGGTTTAGGGTTTATGGTTTAGGGTTTGAGGGTTTATGGTTTAGGGTTTAAGGTTTAGGGTTTAGGGTTTAGACTTTAGGGTTTAGTAGGTTTATAGTTTTAGGTTTAGGGTTTAGGTTTAGGTTTAGTTTAGGTTTTTTTAGTTTAGTTTATAGAGAACAAATTTATATTCAACATTTCTTCTTTTCGATTTCACCAACCAAGTAGTGCACCAACTTTTCTAAGACACAAGCGGTGACATAGATATAAAATGAGCACAAATAGAGCAAATCAAGAACCCTAGATAACTAGAACTATCTCTACAATAATGATAGTTCCATCAGAAATAAATAAGATGGGATGATCTTTAGTTTCTCTAGTTCCCATTAGAGCCACCATTGCCTCTTGAGCAATAGGATCCACCATCATGTCCCCAATTTATCCATCCGTGACCACCATGATTATAACCTTTGTCTCTCCTCCAACCTCCATAACAACCACTGCTCCCACAATGACTTCCATATCCAACAACACCTCCAGATCCCCAACCACCACTACGATAACCACCATCTCCACCTTCACTTCCATCGTGACATCTATACTAAGCCTAGTTGACACTCATGTTCTTGTTGTCACGGTTCAGCCCATTATTAGGGTTTAGGTTTAAGTTTAGGTTTTAGGGTTTATGTTTGTTTTTTTATTTATTTAGTTTCTTTAGATTTAGGTTTAGGATTTAAGGCTTAGGGATTTGGGTTTAGGGTTTAGGGTTAGGCTTTAGGGTTTAAGGTTTAGGGTTTAAGATTTTAGGGTTTAGGGCTTAGGGTTAGGGTTTAGAGCTTAGGGTTTAGGGTTTAAGGTTTAGGGTTGAGTGTTTAGGCTTTAAGGTTCAAGGTTTTTAGGGTTTAAGGTTTAGGGTTTAGTCTTTAGGGTTTTGGGTTTTTATGGTTTATGGTTTAGGGTTTAGGGTTAGCTTAGGGTTTAGGGTTAGTTTAGTTTGGGTTTAAGGTTTAGTTTTAAGTTTAGTTTTTAGGGTTTGGGTTTGGGTTTAGGGTTTAGGTTTAGGGTTTAGGATTTAGGGTTTTAGGTTTAGGTTTTATTTATTTTATTATTTTTAAATTAACTTAATGTAGGTTCAAGTTTATTTAGATTATTTTATTTATTTTAGTTTATTTTTTTTTTTTATTTAGGTTCAATTTAATTTTTATTTAGTTTAGATTATTTATTTTAGGTTTATTTATTTTATCTTAAGTTTTTTTTAGTTTATTTTTTAGGATTAGGTTCAGGTTTAGGTTTATTTTTTAGTTTAGTTTTATTTTTATTTTATTTTTTTGGTTTAAGTTTTTATTTTATTTTTAAGTTTATGTTTAAGTTCTTTTTTATTTTTTTATGTTTAGGTTTTGGGTTTTTATTTTAGGTTTATTTGTAAGTTTTATTTTTAATTTAGTTTTAGTTTATTTTAGTTTATTTTATTATATTTAGTTTAGGTTTAGGTTTTTAATTTAGTTTAGGTTTCTTTATTTTTTTTAGTTTAAGTTTAGTTTAGTTTATTTTTTTTTATGTTTATTTTAATTTAGATTAAGTTTTATTTTTTTTATTAATTTTTATGTTTATTTTCTAAGTTTAGGTGTTTATTTAGTTTTTATTTTAATTTATTTTAGGTTTATTTTATTATTATTTTAGGTATACATTTTATTTTATTTATGTTTTATTTATTTATTAATTTAGTTTAGGTTTTATTTAATTTATTTTAGTTATGTTTTTATTTTTTTATTTTTTTTAGGTTTAGGTTTAGGTTTCTATTTTATTTTATTTTATTTTGGTTTAGCTTCTTTTATTATTTTATTTTAGTTTTTTTATTAAGTTTAGGTTTAGGTTTTAGCTTTTTAGGGTTTAGGGTTTAGGGTTCTGGTTAGTTTAGGGTTTAGGGTTGAAGGTTTTGGGCTTAGGGCTTAGGGTTTAGGGATTAGGGTCTAGGGTTTAGGGTTTAGGGTTTAAAGTTTAGGGTTTAGGGTTTAGGGTTTTTAGGGTTTAGGGTTTAGGATTTAGGGTTTAGGATTTAGGGTTTAGGGTTTGACGGTCTAGGGTTAGAGTTTAGGGTTTAGGGTTTAAGATTTAGGGTTTAAGGTTTTACGATTTAGGGTTGTTTAGGGTTTAAGGTTTAGGGTTTAGGGTTTAGTGTTTAGGGTTTAGGGTTTAGTGTTTAGGGTTTAGGGTTTAAGGTTTAGGGTTTAATGTCTTGGGTTTATGGTTTTAAGGGGGTTTATGGTTTATTGTTTAGGCTTTATGGTTATTTTAAACTTTAGGGTTTAGGGTTTAAAGTTTATTTTTAGGGTTTAGGGTTTAGGGTTTTAGCATTTAGGGTTTAAGGTTTAGGGTTTTTTAGTGTTTAGGGTTTAGGGCTTATAGTTTATGGTTTAAGGTTTAGGGTTTAGGGTTTAGGGTTGTATGTTTATGGTTTCAGATTTAGGGTTTAGCGTTGTATGTTTAGGGTTTAGGGTTTAGAGGTTAGGGTTTAGGGTTTAGGATTTAAGGTTTAGGGCTTTTATGGTATAGGGTTTAGGGTTTTTTTAAAAAAAACAAAAATTAAGTAAGCCTGTAGGTTTAGGTTTATTTAGTTTATTTTATATTTATTTTACTTTATTTTACTCTATTTTATTTAGGTTTTATTTTATTTTTATCTAGTTTAGTTTATTTATATTAGGTTTATTTATTTTAGTTTAGGTTTTTTTATTTTAGTTTATTATTTAGGTTTAGGTTTAGTGTAGGTTTATTGTTTAGTTTTGTTTTATTTTTATTTTATTTTTTAGGTTTTGGCTTTTTTTTTATTTTTTCTGTTTAGGTTTAGGTTTTTAATTTATTTTTTAGGTTTAGGTTTTAAGTTGTTATTTTACTTTTATTTTTTAGGTTTTATTTTCTAGCTTAGGTTAGGTTTATTTTTAGTTTATTTTATTTTATTTAGTTTTGGTTTAGGATTAGATTTAGTTTATTTTTGGTTTAGGTTTAGGTTTTATTAATTTTAGTTTAGGTTTAGGTTGATTTTATTTTGTTTATTTTATTTTATTTTAGCTGTAGTTTTTTTAGTGAGGGTTTGTGTGTTCTTTTTTATTTATTTTTAGGTTTATTTTTTATGTTATGGTTTTTATTTATTTTTTATTTTATTTTATCTTAGGTTTATTTTAATTTTATTTAGGGTTTAGTTTTGATTTTACTTAGGTTTTTTATTTTTAGGTTTATTTTAATTTTTTTAGTGTGTTTTTTTTATTTTATTTTAATTTAGTTTTCTTTTATTTTATTTTTTGGTTTAGTTTTAGGTTTAGGCTTTTTATTTTAGGTTTTTAGTTTATTTTTATTTTATTTTTTTATTTAGGTTTAGGTTTTAGGGTTTAGGGTTTAGGGTTTAGGGTTTATGGTTTTGGGTTTTAGTGTTTAGGGTTTAGTGTTTAAGGTTTTGGGTTTAGGGTTTAGGTTTTAGTTTAGGGTTTAAGGTTTAAGGTTTAAGGGTTTTTTTTAACAAAATTTATGGATTAGGGTTTAGGGTTTAGGATTTTAGGGTTTAGGGTTTTAGGGTTTAGACAGGTTTATTAGAGTTTAGGGTTAAGGGCTTTGTTTTTTATTTTATTTTTTAATTTTTTTAAATTAAGTAATTTAGGTTTAGTTTATATTTATTTTATTTTATTTTTATTTTATTTTTTTAGTTTAGTTTATTTTAGTTTATTTTAGGTTTGGTTTAGATTTATTTTTTAGTATAGTTTTATTTTTATTTTATTTTATAGGTTTAAGTTTTATGTTATATTTTCAGGTTTAGGTATAGGTTTTCATCTTATTTTTTTAGATTAGGTTTTAGGTTTTTATTATAGGTTTATTTTAAAGTTTTATTTTTGTAGTTTTGGGTTTAGGGTTTGTTTAGATAGGTTATTATTTAGTTTATTTATAATATATTTTCTTTTCTTTTATTGTTATGTTTATTTAGGTTTATTTTTAATATAATTTAATTTTATTTATTTATATATGGTTTATCTATTTTAGTTTAAAATTTTTTTATTTTGTTTTATTATTTTGGTTTAAGTTTATTTTTTCATTTAGTTTTATTTTTATTTTATTTATTAGGTTTAAGTTTTATTTTTTATTATTAGGTTTAGGTTTAGTTTTTTTTTTAGGTTTAGCTTCAAGGTTTTTATTTTAAGATTATTTTTAGGTTTTTTTTTAGTTTAGGCTTAGGTTTATTATTAGTTTATTTTATTTTATTTTATTTAGGTTTAGGTTTCGCTTAGGTTTTGGTTTTATTTATTTTATTTTAGGCTTAGGATTATTTTATTTTCTTTATTTCATTTATTTATTTTATGATTAAGTTTTTTTTTAGTTTAGGGTTTAGGTGTTATTTTTTATTAATTTTTATGTTTTTTTATTAGGTTTATTTTTTAGGTTTAGGTTTTATTTAGTTTTAATTTTATTTTATCTTTGGCTTATTTTATTTTTATTTTAGGTTTACTTTTAATTTTATTTAGGTTTTCTATTTTTAGGTTTATTTTATTTTCTCTTTAGTTTAGGTTTTTATTTATTTTATTTTAGTTTAGTTTTTATTTTCAATTTTAATTTATTTTTAGGGTTAGGTTTAGGTTTAGTTTTAGGTTTAGGTTTTAGTTTAGGTTTTTCTTTTATTTTATTTTATTTTATTTATTTAGGTTTAGGTTTTAGGGTTTAGGGTTTAGGGCTTTGGGTTTATGGTTTAGGGTTTAGGGTTTAGTGTTTAGGGTTTAGGGTTTTTATGGCTTAGGGTTTAGTGTTTAGGTTTTAGGTTTCTCTTTAGGGTTTAGGGTTTAGGGTTTAGGGTTTAAGGTTTAGAGTTTAATGTTTTCTTCATAAGGTTTAGGGTTTAGCATGTAGGGTTTAGGGTTTAGGGTTTCAGGGTTTAGGGTTAAAGGTTTAGGGTTGTAGGTTTAGTGTTTAGGGTTTAGGATCTAGGATTAACTTTAGGGTTTAGGGTTTAGGGTTAAGGTTTTTTTATTATTTTATAATATTTTAGTAATTAATTTTTTGAAAAATTAAGTAAGCTCGTATGTTTAGGTTTAGTTAGTTTATTTTTTATTTATTATAGTTTATTTTATTTTATACTTTTATTTAGTATTTTTATTTTTATTTAGTTTAGTTTATTTTTTTAGTTTAGGTTTTTTATTTTAGTTTTTTTATTGTTTAGGTTTAGCTTTATGTTTATGTTTTAGTTTTGTATTATTTTATTTTATTTTTTATGCTTAAGTTTTTTTTTTTAGATTTAGGTTTACATTTTTTTTTTTTTTTAGGTTCAGGTTTTAGGTTTTCATTTTAGGTTTATTTTTAGGCTTTATTTTAGTTTATGATTTAGGATCTTTTCTTGAAAAATTTAGTAGTAAGTTTAGGTTTATTTTAATTTATTTTGATTTTTCAATTTTATTTAGGTTTATTTTTATTTTTAGTTAGTTTAGTTTATTTATATTAGGTTTATTTATTTTAGTTTAGGTTTTTTTTATTTTAGTTTATTTTTAAGTTTAGGTTTAGGTTTATTTTTAGTTTAGTTTAATTTTAATTTTATTTTTTTAGGATTAGGTTTTATTTTTATTATTTGTTTAAGTTTAGGTTTTATTTTATTTTTTAAGTTTAAGTTTTAGGATGTTATTTTATGTTTTAGGTTATATTTTTAGTTTAGGTTTATTTTGATTTTATTTTATTTTATTTTTTAGGTTTGGTTTAGGTTTAGTTTATTTTAGGTTTAGGTTTAAGTTTCATTTATTTCAGTTTAGTTTTAGGTTTAGGTTTATTTTATTTTGTTAATTTATTTTTTTATTTTAGGTTTTTTGGTTTTTTCTTAGGTTTAGTTGTTATTTTTATTTATTTATAAGTTTTATTTTTTAGGTTTAGGTTTTATTTATTTTATTTTATCTTAGGTTTATTTTAATATTATTTTAGGTTTAATTTTATTTTATTTAGGTTTTCTTAGGTTTATTTTATTTTATTTGGTTTAGTTTAGGTTTTTATTTATTTTTTTTTATTTTAGTTTTTTATTTTTATTTTATTTTATTTTTTAGGTTTAGGATTAGGTTTAATTTAGGATTTTTTATTATTTTATTTGTATTTTTGTTATTTAGGTTTAGGTTTTAGGGTTTAGGGTTTAGGATGGTTTAATTATGGTTTTATTTGGGTTTAGTGTTTAGGGTTTAGGGGTTTAGGGGTTTAGGGTTTAGTATTTTAGGTTTAGTTTAGGGTTTTTTTGAGTTTAGGGTTTAGGGTTTAGGGTTTAGGTTTTGGTTTTAGGGTTTAGGGTTTAGGGTTTAGGGTTTTATGGTTTAGGGTTCTAGGTTTAGGGTTTAGGGTTTAGCATTTAGGGTTTAGGGTTAGGTTTATTTATTTATTTATATATATTTTTTTAAGTTAAGTAAAATGTTAAGTTTAGTTTATTTAGTTTTTATTTTAGTTTATTTTATTTTTTATTTTATTTAGGTATATTTTATTTTTTATTTAGTTTAGTTTATTTATTTTAGTTTAGGTTTTATTTTAGTTTATTTTAGGTTTAGGTTTAGGTTTATTTTTTAGTTTAGTTTTATTTTTACTTTATTTTTTAGGTTTAGGTTTTGTATTTTATTTTTAGGTTTAGGTTTAAGCTTTTTTTTTAGGTTAAGGTTTTTGGTTTTAGTTTAGATTTATTTTTAGGTTTTAATTTTTAGTTTAGCTTTAGGTTTATTTTTTATTTTATTTATTTATTTTAGGTTTAGGTTTAAGTTTTATTTATTTAATTTTAAGTTTAGGTTTATTTTATTTTTTATTTCAAGTTTAGGTTTTTTTTTTTTAGTTTAGGATTAAGGTTTATTTTTATTTATTTTAGGTTTATTTTAAGTTTAGGTTTTATTTAGTTATTATTTTATTTTATTTTAGGTTTATTTTATTTTATTTTAGGTTTAGTTTTTATTTTATTTAGGTTTTTTTTTAGTTTAGTTTAGGTTTTTATTTATCTTATTTTAGTTTAGTTTTTATTTTTTTATTTTATGTTCATTTTAGGTTTAGGTTTAAGTTTACGTTTAGATTTTAGTTTATCTATTTATTTATTTTTTATTTTTTATTTTATTTTGGTTTAGGTTTTTTTCATTATTATATTTTTTTATGTTTTATTTAGTTTAAGTTTAGGTTTTCTGCTTTTTAGGATTTAGGGTTTAGGGTTAGTTTAGGGTTTAGGGATTAGGGTTTAGGGTTTGGGGTTTAGGGATTAGGGTATAGGGTTTAAGGTTTAGGGTTTAGGGTTTAGCATTTTAGGGTTTAGGGTTTAGGGTTTAGGGATTTTAGGGTTTAGGGATTTTATGGTTTAGGGCTTAAGGTTTACGATTTAAGGTTTAGGTATATGGTTTATGGTTCAAGTTTTAGTTTATGGTTTAGGATTTTTGGTTTTTTTTTAACAGAGAACAAATTAAGATTCAACATTTCTTATTTTCAAATTCATCAACCATGTAACACACGAAGCTTTCTAAGACACAAGCGACAACATAGATAAAAATTGAGCATGCATAGAGCAAATAAAAACCTAGATAACTAGAACTGTTTCTACTATAAAGAAAGAGTTCCATAAGTAGCAGATCGGATCGACCATTTTTCTGTTTCTCCAGTTTCGATCAAAACCACCCTGGACTCTCGAGTAACGGGATCCACAATCATTTCCCCAATCTCTCCTTCGCCATCACCATGGCTATAACCTCCGCATCCATAACCATTTCCAAACCACCTCAATATCCTCCAACACCTCAAGATCCCACCACCACTTTTTTAAAATCAAAAGTGGGAGAATTTTATTGCCAAAAAGTAAGGGATACAAGGTCCTTAGGGGATAAATCTCTAAAGCCTATTTATAGAGCTCTTTAGCCTAAGAGATAAATCTACCTATTATAAGAAAATGAAAGCAAAGAAAGAAAAGAAAAAACTAAGAAAGAAACATCAATTCCAAGAAAGCCATTTCTCAAAATCTTCTAAGAGATGCACAAACCACCTACAACCCCAAAACCTGCCACAAATTGGCAAAGAACTTAAGATAGAGATAAGCATCTAGAAATAAGGACAAGCTAAATACACAAAATAAGCAAAATGATAAAAATCTTAGATAAGGCTCAGGCTCAATCACATTCAGCTCAATGGGTTATAGGATATCTGAGCATCCAAACTTTAGAAAAAGGGTTACAATCACATATGGTGCTACCAACCAAAAGATAATGGAAACATCCACCATCATAGCCAACTTACCTCGATTAAACCAAATAGCTAGCAGGAAAGAGCTAGCCAAGTTCCAATATCTATCATCAAGATTAAATAAAAAACTAACCAATAAAACATCTAGCCAATCTATAGTAAAGCAACCAACCAAAAATAAGGTAGCTGCCAAGAAACAGCCACCTTCAAAGCCACCCAAAATAAACAAAGGTCAAAGGTAAAAAACCAAAAATTCATGCATATCCACCAACCAACAGCATAGCTACAGCCAGCCATCAAGGCCACCCAACCAAACATAGCAGTAGGAATCAATAGAGTTTAGGGTTTAGAGTTTACGGATTAGGGTTGTAGGTTTTAGGGTTTAGGGTTTAGGGTTTAGGTTTTAAGATTTAGGGTTTAACATTTACATTTTAGGTTTTGGATTCAAGTTTCTGCTAAGGGTTTTTCATTTTTATTTTTTTTAATAGAGAATAAATTCATATTCATCATTTCTTTTTTTTATTTCATCAACCAAGTAACAGACCAAGTTTTGTAAGACACAAGTGAAGACATAAATAAAAAATGAGCACTCAGAGAAAATTGAAAACCCTAGATAACTAGCACCATCTTTATTGTAAAGACATAGTTCCATAATCGTGGTCAGATCGGTCATCCCTTTTCTCTAGTTCCCAAGAACCACCACGGCCTCTCAAGTAGCGAGAATACACCATCATATATCTCTCCTTCCATTTAACCTTGCTCCTCCCGCCTCCATAACCACTCTTCTTTCACCACCTCCATATCCATCAGACCTCCACCACCACCACTGATAATGGTGCATTAGCCTTCACCTCCACCTGGATCTAGGCGAACGGTTTGATGATGTTCGCCTTCAAGGTTCTTCCCATTTTTAGGGTTTAGGTTTAGGCTTATTAGGTTTTAGGGTTTAGGTTTAAGTTTAGGTTTATTAGGTTTTAGGGTTTTGGTTTACTTTTTAATTTATCTAGTTACTTTCGGTTTAAGTTTAGGTTTAGGGTTTGGGGTTTAGGGATTAGAGTTTAAGGTTAGGGTTTAGGGTTTACTGCTTATTATTTAGGGTTTAAGGTTTAAGGTTTAGGGTTTAGGATTTAGGGCTTTTTAAGGTTTAGGGTATATAGTTCTAGGTTTAGGGTTTAGGATGTAGGGTTTAGTGTTTATGATTTTTTTTTAAATTAAGTAAACTAGTAGGTTTAGGTTTATTTAGTTTATTTAGTTAATTTTTATTTATTTTAGTTTAATTTATTTTTTATTTTTATTTAGGTTTATTTTTTATTTTTATTTAATTTAGTTTATTTATTTTATGTTTCTTTATTTTAGTTTAGCATTTTTATTTTTATTTATTTTTTAGGTTTAGGTTTATGTTTAGGTTTATTTTTTAGTTTAGTTTTATTTTTATTTTTTTAGGATTAGGTTTTATTTTTTATTTTTAGGTTTAGGTTTAGGTTTTATTTTATTTTAGGTTTGGTTTAGGTTTTAGTTTAGGTTTGTTTTTAGATTTTATTATATAATTTTGGTTTAGATTTATTTTTAATTTAATTTATTTTATTTTATTTAGCGTTTGGTTTAGGTTTAGTTTATTTTAGTTTGACATTTTAGGTTTTATTAATTTTAGTTTAGGTTTAAGTTTATTTTATTTTTATTTTAGGTTTACATTTTTGTAGTTTAGGGTTTAGATTTTATGATTTATTTATTTTTAGGTTTTATTTTTGGGCTTTTTTAGGTTTAAGTTTTATTTAGTTTTATTTTATTTTATATATGTTTATTTTATTTTATTTTAGGATTTTTATTTTATTTAGGTTTTTTAATGTTTTTAGTTTAGTTTAGGTTTTTATTTAATTAACTTATTTAATGTTCTTTTTATGTTTAGGTTTAGCTTTTAGTTTATTTTTTTATTTTATTTTATTTTTTGCTTTATTTTGATTTAGGTTTATTTATTTATTTTATTATTAGGTTTTATTTATTTTAGGTTTAGGTTTTTAGCTTTTTAGGGTTTAGGGTTTAGGGTTTAGGGTGTAGGGTTTATGGCTTGGGTTTAGGGTTTAGGGTTTAGGGTTTAGGGTTAGGGTTTATTTATTTATTTTTTATTTATTTTTCAGATTTTTTTTGTTTAGATTTTTATTTTATTTTTATTTTATTTTATTTCAGGTTTATTTCATTTTTATTTTACGTTTAGTTTTTATATTATTTAGGTTTTTTTTAGTTTAGTTTAGGTTTTTATTTATTTTATTTTAGTTTTGTTTTTTTTCTTTGTAGGTATATGTTTAGGTTAATGTTGTATTTTATGTTTATATTTTATTTTATATTTATATTTTATTTAGGTTTAGGTTTTCTTATTTATTTTATTTTTAGGTTTTATTTATGTAAATTGGTAGGATTAGGTTTATTTAGTTTATTTTTTATTTATTTTAGTTTATTTTATTTAATATTTATTTTTTATTTTATTATTTATTTTTATTTAGGTTCATTTTTATTTTTATTTAGTTTAGGTTTTTTTATATTAGTTTATTTTTTTTGGTTTAGGTTTTTTATATTAGTTTATTTTTTTGGTTTAGGTTTAGGTTTAAGATTATTTTTTTAGTTTAGTTTTAGTTTTATTTTATTTTTTTAGGTTTTCCTTTTATTTTTTATTTTTAGGTTTAGGTATTTATTTTTATTTTTATTTTTCTAAGTTTTGGTTTTAGGTTTTTATTTTAGGTTTATTTTTGAATTTTATTTTTTAGTTTAGGTTTAGGTTTATTTTTAGTTTATTTTATTTTATTTAGTTTAGGTTTAGGATTAGGTTTTATTTATTTTAGTTTAGTTTATTTTAGTTTAAGTTTATGTTTATTTTATTTTTATTTTAGGTTTAGGTTTTTTTTTTAGTTTAGTGTTTAGCTTTTATTTTTTATTCATTTTTAGATTTTCTCTTTAGGTTTTTTATTAGGTTTTGGTTTTTATTTAGTTTTTATTATATTTTATTTTAGGATTATTTTATTTTTATTTTAGGTTCAATTTTTTTTATATTTAAGTTTTTTTTAGTTTATTTTATTATTTATTTATTTTTATTTTATTTCCTTTAATGGTTTAGGTTTAGGTTTTAGTTTTAGTTTTAGTTTTTATTTTATTTAAATTTGGTTTATGTTTTTTATTTATTTTATTTTTTAGTTTTATTTAGTTTAGGTTTAGGTTTTTAGCTTTTTATGATTTAGGGTTTAGGGTTTAGGGTTTATTTAGGGTTTAGGGTTTGGGGTTTGGGGTTTAGGGTTTAAGGGTTAGTATTTTAGCATTTAGGGTTTAGGATTTAGGGTTTTTATGGTTTACGTTTAATTTTAGATTTAAGGTTCAAGTTTTAGTTAAGGATTTAGGGTTTTTGGTTTTTTTTTTAAACAGAGAACAAAATTAGATTCAACATTTCTTCTTTTCGATTTCATCAACCAATTAACACACTAAGTTTTCTATGACACAAGCGGTGACATAGTTCAAAAATGAGCACGCATAGAGCAAATCAAAAACTCTATGTAGCTAAAATCGTCTATACTATAAAGACAAAGTTCCATAAGTAGTAGATCAAATCAGTCGTTCTTAAGTTTCTCTAGTTCCTATCAGAACCACCATGACCTCTCTAGTAGAGGGATCCACCATCATATCCTTGATCTCTCCCTCCACCACCACCATGGTTGTAATCTCCATCGCCCTTCCCACCTCCATAACCACCAGTGCTCCGACCACCACCTCCGTATCCACCAGTACCTCCATATCCCCCACCACCACTTTGATAACCGCCACCTCCGCCTTCGCCTCCATCGCCAGATCTATACTGAGCCTGGTTGATGGTGATGTTCCCTCCATCAAGGTTTTGCCCATTCTTAGTGTTTATGTTGATTAGGTTTTAGGGTTTAGGTTTATTTTATGTTTAGGTTTAGGTTTTATTTAATTTAGTTTAGTTTATTTTAGTTTATGGTTAGATTTAACTTATTGTGTTTGTTTTATTTTTTTTATAGGTTTAAGTTTATTTTTAGTTAAGGGTTTATGTTATATTTTTTATTTACCTTTAGGTTTCATTTTTAGGTTTCTTTTCTAGGTTTAGGTTTTTATTTAGTTTTTATTTTACTTTATTTTAGGTTTAGGGTTTAGGTAGAATTTAGTGTTTAGGGTTTAATGTTTACGATTTATGGTTTTTTCTTTTGAAAACATTAGGTAAACCTGTAGGTTTTGGTTTATTTAGTTGATTTAGTTTATTCTATATTTTTATTAAGTTTAATTTATTTATTTTATGTTTATTTAATTTACTTCAGGTTTTTTTTTGGTTTAGGTTTAGGTTTATGTTTATTTTTTTGTATAGTTTTAGTTTTATTTTATTTTTTAGGTTTAGGTTTATGTTTTATTTTTAATTTTTAGATTTAGGGTTAGGTTTTTATTTTATTTTTTTAGGTTTAGATTTTAGGTTTTTATTACAGGTTTATTTTTAGGTTTTATTTTTTCTTTTAGGTTTAGGTTTATTTTTATTTTATTTTATTTTATTTTTTTAAGGTTAAGTTTATTTTAGGTTTAGGTTTATATTTTATTTATTTTAGTTAGTTTATTTTAGTTTTGGTTTCAATTTATTTTTTTTAATTTTAGGTTTAAATTTTTCTTAGTTTAGGGTTTAAGTTTTATTTTTAGGTTTATTATTTAGGTTAAGGTTTTTATTTAGTTTATAATTTATTTTATTTTAAGTTTATTTTATTTAGGGTTTAGGGTATAGGTTTAGGGTTTAGGGTTTAGGGTTGAGAGTTTAGGGTTTAGGGTTTAAGCTTTAGGGTTAGTTTAGGGTTTAGGGGTTTAGTGTTTAGGGTTTAGTGTTTTAGGGTTTAGGATTTAGGGTTTAGGGTTTAGGGTTTAGGGTTTAGGGTTTTAGGGTTTAGGGTTTAGGGTTTAGGGTTTAGGGTTTTAGGGTATAGGATTATCAATTTATGGTTTAGAATTTAGGTTTAGGGTTAGGATTTTTTTCTTCTTATTTTATTATTTTATTTATTTAATTTTTTTTAAATTAAGTAAACTAGTAATTTTAGGTTTATTGAGTTTATTTAGTTTATTTTTTTATTTTAGTTTATTTTATTTTATTTTATTTTTATTTAGGTTCATTTTCGTTTTTATTTAATTTATTTATTTTAGGTTTATTTATTATAGTTTTGGTTTTTTATTTTGGTTTATGTTTTAGGTTTAGGTTTAGGTATATTTTTTAGTTTAGTTTTATTTTTATTTTTATTGTTTGGTTTAGGTTTTTTTAGGTTTTATTTATTCATTTTGGTTTAGGTTTATTTTTAGTTTATTTTCTTTAATTTAGTTTAGGGTTTAGGTTTATATTTAGGTTTTATTTATTTTATTTTATTTTATTTTAGTACAGGTTTAGGTTTATTTTATTTTATTTATTTTAGTTTTAAGTTTTTTTTTCTAGTTTAGGGTTTAGGTTTTATTTTTTAACTTTTTCTACATTTTTTTTAGGTTTATTTTTTTAGGTTTATGTTTTTATTTAGCTTTTATTTATTATATTTTAGGTTTATTTTATTTTAATTTTGCTTTTTATTTTTATTTTATTTAGGTTTTTTGTTTTTAGGTATAGTTTATTATTTAATTTTGTTTATTTTAAATTAGTTTAGTTTTTTTAATTTATTTTATTTTTAGGTTTTGGTTTAAGTTTTATTTTATTTTATTTATTATTTTATTTACATTTAGGTTTATTTTATTTTAGTTTTATTTTATTTTTTAGGTTTTGGGGTATAAGGTTTAAAGTTTAGGTTTTAGGGTTTAGGGTTTAAGGTTATAGGTTATAAGGTTTAGTGTTTAGGGTTTAGGGTTTAGGGTTTAGAGTTTAAGGTTTAAGGGTTTAAAGTTGTTGGTTTAGGGTTTAAGGTTAGTTTTAGGGTTTAGGGTTTAGGGTTAGGGTTTATTTATTTATTTTATTTTATTATTATTTTTTTAAATTATGTAAACTAGTAGGTTTAGGTTAATTTAGTTTATTTTTTATTTATTTGAGTTTATTTTATTTTTTAAATTTATATAGGTTCATTTTGATTTTTATTAAGTTTAGTTTATTTATTTTAAGTTCATTTTCTAAGTTTAGGTTTATTTTTTAGTTTTGTTTTATTTTTATTTTATTTTTTAGGTTTAAGCTTTATTTTTTATTTTTAGGATTTGGTTTAGGTTTTTTATTTTTTTATATTTTTAGGTTATGGTGTTAGGTTTTTATTTTAGGTTTATTTTTAGTTTATCTTATTTTATTTAGTTTAGGTTTAGTTTATTTTAGGTTTAGGTTTATGTTTTTTTATTTTAGTTTAGGTTTAGGTTTAATTTATTTTTATTTTTTTTTTAGGGTTTAGTTTTTAGTTTATTTATTTATTAGGATTTCATTTTAGGTTTAGGTTTTATTTTGTTTTCTTTATTTTATTTTAGGTTTATTTTATTTTTATTTTAAGTTTAGTTTTTATTTTATTTAGGTTTTTTATTTTTTAGTTTAGTTTAGGTTCTTATTTGTTTATTATTTTATTTTCTCTTTAGGTTTAGGTTTAAGTTTAGGTTTAGGTTTTCAACTTTTTAGGGTTTAAGGTTTAGGGTCTTGGGTTTATTTAGTGTTTAGGGTTTAGGGTTCGAGGATTGGGGTTTAGGGTTTAGGGTTTAGGGTTTAGGGTTTAGTGTTTATGGTTTATGGTTTAGGGTTTAGGGTTTAAGGTTTAAGTTTTAGGGTTTAGGGTTTATGATTTACGATTTTAGGGTTTTAGGTTTAGGGTTTAGGTTTTCTAGGGTTTAGGGTTTAGAATTTAGGTTTTAGGTTTTGGGTTTAGGGTTTAGTTAAGTATTTAGGGTATTTGTTATGTTTTGTAAGACACAAGTGGCGACATAGTTCAAAATGAAATGTAATCAAAACCCCAACATAACTAGAATCTCTACTATAAAGACAGTTCCATATGGATTGGATTAGCCATTCTTAGGTTCCTCTAGTTCCCATCGGAACCACCCCGACCTCTTAAGTAGCAGAATCCACCATCATATCCCCGATCTCTCCCTCCGTCACCACCACGGGAGTAAACTCTGTTGCTCTTCATGCCTCCATAACAACTGCTGCTCTGACCACCACCTCTAGATCCTCCACCACCACTATGATAACCACTTGGCCTTCCTCACCAGATCTGGCCGAGCGGTTGATGGTGATGTTCTTGTTGTCATAGTTCGCCCATTCTTAGCTTAGGTTTATCAAGTTTTAGGGTTTAGGTTTATTTTTTAACTTATTTAGTTACTTTAGGTTTAGGTTTAGGGTTTGGTATTTAAGCTTTACGGTTTAGGTTTAAGGTTTAGGGTTTAGGGTTTAGGGTTTAGATTTTAGGGTTTAGAGTTTTAGGATTTATGCTTTTAGGGTTTAAAGTTTAGGGTTAGGGTTAGGGTTCAAGGTTTAGGCTTTAGGGTTTCTTAGGTTTTCAGGTTTTAATTTTGTTTAAAATTAAGTAAATTGATTGGTTTTGGTTTGTTTAGTATAATTAGTTTATTTTATTTATTTATTTTAGTTTACATTGTTCTTTTATTTTTATTTAGGTTTATATTTTATTTTGATTTAATTTAGTTTATTTATTTGAGGTTTATTTTTCTTAGTTTAACTTTTTTATTTTAGTTTATTTTTTAGGTTTAGGATTAGGTTTATTTTTTAGTTGAGTTTTATTTTTATTTTACTTTTTAGGTTTAGGTTTTTTTTTTTATTTTTAGGTTTAGGTTTAAGTTTTTATTTTATCTTTTAGTTTTAGATTATTAGTTATTATTTTAGGTTTATTTTTAAGTTTAGGTTTATTTTTGATAATTTTATTTTATTTAGTTTAGATTTGGGTTTAGGTTTAGTTTATTTGAGGTTTAAGTTTAGGTTTTATTTATTTTAGTTTTGTTTATTTTAGTTTAGGTTTAGGTTTATTTTATTTTGTTTGTTTTATTTTTATTTTAGATTTAGGTTTTTTTAGTTAAAGGTTTTTGTATTTTTATTTACTTTTAGGTTTTATTTTTAGGTTTATTTTTTTTAGGTTTAGGTTTTATTTAGTTTTTTTTATTTTTTTAGGGTTTAGGGTTTTAGGGTTTATGGTTTAGGATTTAGTGTTAGGGTTTAAGGTTTACAGTTTAAGGTTTTTTAAATTAAGTAAACTGGTAGGTTTAGGTTTATTTAGTTTATTTTATATTTTTATTTAGGTTTATATTTTATTTTTGTTTAGTTTAGTTTATTTATTTTATGTTTATTTATTTTAGTTTAGGTTTATTATTTTAGTTTATTTTTTTTGGGTTTGGGGTTTGGGTTATGTTTATTTTATCTAGTTTTAATTTTATTTTATTTTATAGGTTTAAGTTTTATTTTTTAATTTTGGGTTTAGGTTTAGGTTTTATATAATTTTTTTTTAGGTTTAGGTTTTAGGTTTAGGTTTTTGTATTTTTTAGGTTTTTAGTTTAGGTTTAGGTTTATCTTTAGTATATTTTATTATATTTAGTTTAAGGTTTAGGTTTAGTTTATTTTAGCATTAAGTGTAGGTTCTGTTTATTTTAGTTTAGTTTAAGTTTATTTTATTTTATTTATTTTATTTTTATTTTAGGTTTAACTCTTAATGGTAAATTAATGGAATTGATAGATATTATGGTTCATAGAATAATAAATATTTTATGTGTTCAAGAAACTAAATGGGTTGGGGAGAAGGCCAAGGACATTGATAGTTTAGGTTTTAAACTTTGGTATTCAGGTAGAATTCAAACTAGAAATGGTGTAGGCGTGATTATAGGTAAAAGTATGAAGGATAATGTTATAAATATTAGTAAATGTGGAGATAGAATTATAGCTTTAAAGATTATTGCTGATACTAAGATTCTCAATGTTATAAGTGTTTATGCTCCTCAAGTAGGGTTGGATGTAAGCTCAAAAGAAAATTTTTGGAATCAATTAGAGGGATTAATACAAAAGATACCTCTTGAAGAAAAAGTATTTATTGGAGGAGATCTAAATGCACATGTTGGTAGAGTGGTAGAAGATTTTAAAAGTGTTCATGGTGGTTATGGATTTAGAGTGACTAATGAAGAAGGTAGGACTATATTAAATTTTGCTTTAGCTTATGATTTTGTAGTTGCTAATACTTTACTTAAGAAAAGAGATGAACATATTATTACTTATAAAAATGGATTAGTAAAATACAAACTGATTATTTTCTGATAACAAAAAAATATATCATTTAGATTGTAAAGATTATAAGGTCATTCTAAGTGAAAGTTCAAGTACCCAACATTGATTGTTAGTTTTAGATTTTAAGATGAAGATTGTAAGAGAAAAAATAAATCATTGTCCTAGGATTAGATGGGGACACTTAAAGAACACAAATAAAAATATTTTTAAGAGGAAGCTACAAGAGCTTAGAATTTGGGATGTTCATAAGGAAGCTAATGTTATGTGAAAAAAAGTAGCAAGTAAAATTAAGCAAGTTGCTAAAAAAGTGCTTGGAGAATCAAAAGGAAAAGCTTCTTTTAATAAAAATTATTTGTGGTGGAGTCAGAGTGTGCAAGAAAATATAAGAAATAATAAGTATTGTTGTAAAATTTGGTTTAGATGTAAAAACTTGGAGAATTGGGAAAGATATAAAGTGGCCTATAGAGATTCTAAGAAAGCAATATATGATGCAAAAAATTAGGTTTTAGTGATTTATATAATAAATTAGATACCAAAGAAGGTGAAAGATGTATGTATAAGTTAGCCAACCAAAGAGATAGGAAAAGTAAAATTTAGCTTTCAATGAAGGATCTAAAAGTATGATTGATTTTAGCAACCTTAATACCATAAAAAAAATAGAAATTTTTTTTATTGTCGCATTAGTAAATCTAAAGTTAGAGAAGCTTTAAAGAAAATGAAATGTATAAAACAGTAGGACCTGATGATATTTTAATAAAAGTGTGGAAATGTTTAGGAGATCAAGGAATTTCTTAGCTTACAAATCTTTTTAATGTTATTTTAAAGACTAAAGAGATGCCAGATGAGTGGAGGAAGAGTTTGTTGGTTGCCATATTTAAGAATAAAGGTGATGCACAAGAGTGTGCAAATTGTAGAGAAATTAAGTTAATGTGTCATTAAAATTATTAGAGAGTAATTGAGCATAGGTTAATGTGATACAAAAGTTTCTCTCAGTTTGGTTTCATGCTAAGAAGATTTATTATGGATGTTATACATTGGTTAAGAGGTTTGATGGAGAAGTATAGAGAAAGTAAGAAGGATCTACATATGATATTTATTGATTTAGAGAAAGCTTTTTAAAAGTGTCAAGAGATGTTCTTTGGAGAGTTCTAGAATAAAAGGATATAATGGTTATATTCAAGTCATTAAGGATATGTATACTAGAGCTATTACTTGTGTCCAAACACAAGGAGGATTGACAAAATTTTTTCCTATTTTAGTTGGATTACATCAAGGATTAACTTTAAGCCCTTATCCTTTTACTTAATTATGGATGTTCTTACTAGGTATTTACAGGAAGATGTACCTTGGTATATGCTTTTTGCTGATGACATTCTTCTTATTGATAAAACTAGAGAGGGAGTCAAAGAGAAACTTGAATTTTAGAGGTCAACTTTAGAGTCTAAAGACTTTCATTTATGTAGATCTAAAACTGAATATATGGAGTGTAATTTAGTTGCAGAAGTTCTAGTGGTAGTGTTGTGACATTAGGTGAACAAGTCATTAATAAGAGTGAGCAATTGATATGAGGCTCTATTATTCAAAATTATGGTGACATAGATGGTTATTAGTAGAATTCAAGTTGGATGGTTGAAGTAGAGGAATGCATTTGGCCTGTTATGTGAAAAGTTCCACTTAAACTTAAGGAAAATTTTATAAGATGGTGGTAAGTCCAATGACTTTTGGTGAATGTTGGCCAATAAAGAGAAGCATGAGACTAAGTTAAGTGTTACAGAGATGAGGATGCTCAGGTGGATGAGTATGTTCAAGAAAAAGTTGGAGTAGCTCCAGTGGAAAATAAGATTAGAGAGAGTTACCTTAGAGGTTTTGGCCACATAAAGCATCGGTCGTCCGATGACCCGGTTAGGAGAGTAGATGCATTAGATTTTCCTTATTTAATGAAAGGTAGAGGCAGACCTAAAAAGACTTGGTTAAGATGTATAAAAAATACCTTAGTATACTTGAATTAAATGAGAATTTGAAACATATTAGGACACAATGAAGACGAAGGATTCATGTAACTGACACAACTTAGTGGGATAAAGGCTTGTTGTTACAGTATTTTTATTTTAGGATTAGGTTTTTTTTTAGTTTATGGTTTAAGTTTTATTTTTAATTTACTTTTAAGTTTTATTTTTAGGTTTAAGTTATTATTTTATTTTATTTTAGTTTTAGGGTTTAGGGTTTAGGATTTAGTATTTAGGGTTTAGGGTTTACGGTTAAGGATTCTTTTTTAAAGTTAAGTAAACTTGTAGGTTTAGGTTTATCTAGTTTATTTTATATTTTTATTTAGGTTTATATTTTATTTTTATTAAGTTTACTTTATTTATTTTATGTTTATTTATTTTGGTTTTGGTATTTTATTTTTGTTTATTTTTTAGTTTTAGGTTTAGGTTTACTTTTATTTTTTAGTTTAGTTTTAGTATTATTTTATTTTTTAGTTTTAGGATTTATTTTAAATTTTTATGTTTAGGTTTATGTTTTTATTTTATTTTTTTAGGTTTAGGTTTTAGGTTTTTATTTTAGGTTTATTTTTAGGTTTTATTTTTTAGTTTATGTTTAGGTTGTTTAGTTTATTTTATTTTATTTAGTTTAGGTTTAGGTTTAGTTTATTATAAGTTTAGGTGTAGGTTCTATTTATTTTAGTTTAGTTTATTTTAGTTTAGGTTTATGTTTATTTTATTTTCATTTTAGGTTTAGGTTTTTTTAGTTTAGGGTTTAGATTTTATTTTAAATTTATTTTTATGCTTTATTTTTAGTTTTATTCTTTAGGTTTCAAATTTTATTTAGTTCATAATTTATTTTTTTTTTGGTTTAATTTATTTCAGGGTTTAGGGTTTAGGGTTATTTTAGGGTTTAGGGTTGTAGGTTTAGGGTTTAGGCTTTATTTTAGAGATTAGGGTTTAGGGTTTTTTTTCTAAATTAAGTAAACCAGTAGGTTTAGGTTTATTTAGTTTATTATTTATTTATTTTACTTTATTTTATTTTGATTATTATTTAGGTTTAGTTATCATTTTTATTTAGTTTAGTTTATTAATTTTAGATTTATTTAATTTATTTTAAGTTTTTTTTTATTTCAGTTTACTTTCTAGGTTTAGGTTTATTTTTATTTTCTAGTTTAGTTATATATTTATTTTATTTTGTATGTTTAAAAATTTTTTTTTTGAGGTTTAGGTTTAGATTTTTATTCTATTTTTTTTTAAATTTAGGTATTTTATATTTTATTTTAGGTTTTGGTTAATTTTATTTTTCCCTTAGATTTTATTTTGTATAGGCTTTTTATACTTTTAGGTTTATTTTATTTTTTTAGTTTTTTTTAGGATTTTATTTTAATTATTTTAATTTAGATATTTATTTTTATTATTTTTAGGTTTAGGTTTAAGTTTTAGTTCAAGTTTTTATTTGTTTATTTTTATTTTATTTTTTAAGTTTAGGTTTAGGTCTATGTTTATTTTTTAGTTTAGTTTTATTTTTATTTTATTTTTTATGTTTAGGTTTTATTTTAATTTGTAATTTTAGATTGAGGTTTTTATTATATTTTTTTAGGTTTATGTTTAGGGTTTATATTTTAGATTTATTTTTGGTTTTATTTTTAAGTTCATGTTTAAGTATTTTTTAGTTTATTTGATTTTCTTTAGTTTAAAGTTTAGGTTTAGTTTATTTTAGGTTTAGGTGTATTTTATTTTTATATTTAGTTTAGGTTGTTTATTTTATTTATTATTTTGTTTATTTATTTTTTATTTTATTTATTTTTTATTTTATTTATGTTTTTTTTTTATTTATTTTATTTAGGTTTTATTTATTTTTTTTTGGTTTTTATTTTATAATTTTTTTTGGTTTAGGTTTTTTATTTTAATTTATAGGTTTAAGTTTTATTTTATTTTTTTAGATTAGTTAGGTTTTATTTTTAGTTTATTTTATGTTTATTTTTTTAGTTTATTATTTTATTTTTTTAGTTTATTTTATTTTATTTAGTTTAGATTTTTATTTTTTTTATTTTTAGGTTTAGATTAGGTTTTATTTATTTTATTTTATTTTTTAGTTTAGATTTAGGTTATTTTTTTTTATTTTTAGGTTTAGTTTTTTTTTAATTTAGGTTTAGGTTTATTTATATTTTTTATTTTATTATTTTTAGTTTATATTTATTTTATTTGGTTTATTTATTTAGTTTATGGTTTAGGTTTATGTTTTTTAGGTTTATTTATATTTATTTTATTTGTAGATTTAGGTTTTTTAATTTTATTTAGTTTATTTTTTATTTATTTTATTTTATTTATTTTATATTTTTATTTAGTTTAATTTATTTTAAATTTAGTTATTTTATTTTATTTACTTTTTAGGGTTTTAGGTTTAGGTTTATGTTTAGTTTTAGTTTATTTTATTTTAATTTATTTTTTTAGGTTTTATTTTTATTTTTATTTTAATTTTTTAATTTAGTTTAGGTTTATTTTAGGTTTTACTTTTAGTTTAATAGGTTATTTTATTTTATTTTATTTTTTTAGTTTAGGATTTATTTAGTTTATTTTAGGTTTAGTTTAGGTTTATTTATTTTAGTTTAGTTTATTTTAGTATATGCTTAATTTATTTTATTTTATATTATTTTTAGGTTTATTTAGCTTTTATATAGTTTTTATTTTATTTTATTTATGTTTAATTTGTTTTATTTTTTTGGTTTATTTATTTATTTTCTTTTTAGGTTTTCTTGTTTTTTAAATTAGTTTAGTTTTTATTTATTTTATTTTGTTTATTTTGTTTTTATTTTTTACTTTATTTTATTTTTATGTTAGGTTTAGGTTTATTTAGGTTTAAGTTTAGTTTAGGTTTTATTTTTTTATTTTATTAATTTACATTTTTGGTTTATTTATTTATTATCTTTTATGTTTTATTTAGTTTAGGTTTAGTTTTTTTAAGTTTTAGGTTTATTTTAGGGTTTAGGTTTAGGGTTTATTTTATTTTTTAGGGCTTAGTTTTAGTTTATTTAGGGTTTTGGTTTTGGTTTAACTTTTCTTTATTTTCGTTTAGTTTATTTTAGTTTAGGTTTATGTTTTTTTTTGTTTATTTTAGGTTTAGGTTTTTTTTGGGTTTTGATTTTATTTTTAATTTATTTTTATGCTTTATTATTAGTTTTCTTCTTAGTTTAATTTATTTAATTCATAATTTATTTTATTTTAGGTTTAATTTATTTGTTTAGGTTTAGGGTTATTTTATTTTAGGGTTAGTTTGGGTTTAGGATTTATTTAGACTAGGTTTAGGATTTTTTTTAAATATAAGTAAACCGATAAGTTTAGGTTTATTTAGTTTATTATTTATTTATCTTAGTATATTTTATTTTTTATTTTTATTTAGGTTTATTTTTCATTTTTATTTAGTTTGGTTTATTAATTTTAGGTTTATTTATTTTAGTTTATGTTTTTTATTTTAGTTTACTTTATAGGTTTAGGTTTAGGTTTATGTTTATTTTCTAGCTTAGTTATATATTTATTTTATTTTGTATGTTTAAAATTTTCTTTTTTTTAGGTTTAAGTTTAGATTTTTATTCTATTTTTTAAGTTTATGTATTTTTATTTTATTTTAGGTTTAGTTTATATTTATTTTTCTCTTAGATTTTATTTTATTTAGGTTTTCTATTTTTATTTTATTTTTTAGTTTTGTTTAGGATTTTATTTAATTTATTTTAATTTAGTTTTTTATTTTTATTATATTTAGGTTTAGGTTTAAATTTTAGTTTAAGTATTTATTTCTTTATTTTTTATTTTTTATTTAGTTTAGGTTTAGGTCTATGTTTATTTTTTAGTTTAGTTTTATTTTTGTTTATTTTTTTATGTTTAGGTTTTATTTTTTTAGTTTAGGTTGAGGTTTTATTATAATTTTTTAGGTTTAAGTTTAGGGTTTATATTTTTTGTTTAGGTTTATTTTGGTTTATTTTTAGTTTATGTTTATGTTTTTTTTTTAGTTTATTTGATTTTATTTAGTTTAAAGTTTAGGTTTAGTTTATTTTAGCTTTAGGTGTAGGTTTTGTTTATTTTAGTTTAGTTTATTTAGTTTAAGATTAGGTTTATTTTATTTTATTTATTTGATTTTATATTTGGTTAGTTTTTTTTTTTAGTTTATGTTTAATTTTTATTTACTTTTAGGTTTATTTTTAGGTTTATTTTGTAGTTTAAGTTTTATTTCATTTTTTTATTTTTTAATTTTAGGTTTAGGGTTTAGGGTTTAAGGTTTATGATTTAATGTTTTGGGTTTAGGTTGTTAAATTAAATGGTTTAGGTTTATTTAGTTTATTTAGTTTTATTTAAGTTTTATTTTATATTTATTTTAGTTTAGTTTATTTATTTAGTTTAGGATTTTGTTATAGTTTATATTTAGGATTAGGTTTAGGTTTATGTTTATTTTTTTAGTTTAGTTTATTTTATTTTATTTTTGGTTTAGGTTTTATTTTTTTATTTTATTTATTTATTTTTTTAAGTTTAGGTTTTAGGTTTTTTATTTAGGTTTATTTTAAGTTTATTTTTTGAGTTTAGGTTTTAGTTTATTTTATTTATTTTATTTATTTAGGTTTAGTTTATTTTAGGTTTATTTTTATTTATTTTTATAGTTTATTTTAATTTAGATTTAGGATTTTTTTTTTTTAGGTTTAGGGTTTTTTTAATTTAAGGTTTAGGATTTATTTTTTATATTTTTTTAGGTTTTTTATTTTGGTTTATATATTTTTATTTTAGATTTATTTTATTTAGGGTTTATGGTTTAGGGTTATGGTATGTTATTTGGGTTTATTTTAGGGTTTTAAGGCTTGGGTTTAGGTTTAGGTTTTTTATTTAATTTATTTATTAAGTTTTATTTTTATATTTAGGTTTAAGTTTTGTTTAAATTTTTATTTATTTATTTTCATTTAATTTTAGTTTAGGTTTAGGTCTAAATTTATTTTTTTAGTTTAGTTTTATTTTTTATTTTATTTTCATGTTTTAATTTTATTTTTTTTAATTTGTAGTTTAGAATGAGGTTTTTTTATTATATTTTTTTTAGGTTTAGGTTTAGGGTTTATATTTTAGGTTTATTTTTTGGTTTATATTTTAGTTTATGTTTAGTTTTTTAGTTTTTTTATTTTATTTAGTTTAGTTTAGGTTTAGTTTATTTTATCTTTGTGGGATTATTTATTTTAGTTAGTTTATTTTAGTTTTTTGGATTAGGTTTATTTTATTTTATTTATTTGATTTCTATTTTTGGTTTAGGTTTTTTTTAGTTTAGGGTTTATGTTTTATTTTTTATTTACTTTTAGGTACTATTTTTAGGATTATTTTGTAGTTTTATATTTTTATTTAGTTTTTATTTTATTTAATTTTAGGTTTAAGGTTTAGGGTTTAAGGTTCATGATTTAATGTTTATGGTTTAGGGTTTTTTTTAAATTAAGTAAACTGATATGTTTAGGTTTATTTAGTTTATTTTAGATTTTTATTTAAGTTTATATTTTGTTTTTATTTAGTTTAGTTTATTTATTTTAGTTTGGGATTTTTATTATAGTTAAATTTTTAGGATAAAGTTTAGGTTTATGTTTATCTTTTAGTTTAGTTTGATTTTTATTTTATTCTTTTGGTTTACATTTTATTTCTAACTTTTAGGTTCAGGTGTAGATTTTAATTTTATTTTTTAAGGTTTAGGTTTTAGGTTTTTATTTTAGGTTAATTTTTAAGTTTTATTTTTTAGTTTGGGTTTTAGTTTATTTTTAGTTAATTTTATTTTATTTAGTTTATTTTAGGTTTAGGTGTAGGTTTTATTTATTTTAGTTTAGTTTATTTTAGTTTAGTTTATTTTAGTTTAGATTTTGGTTTATTTTATTTTTATTTTAGGTTTAGTTTTTTTTTAGTTTAAGGTTTAGGTTTTATGTTTTATATTTTTTTAGGTTTATTATTTTTTTTTATATTTATTTTATTTTAGGCTTAGTTTATTTAGGGTTTATGGTTTAGGGTTATGGTTTAGACTAAGGGTTTAGGGTTTAGGGTTTATGGTTTTTTAAGGTTTAGGGTTATAGGCTTAGGATTTAGGGATTTTTTAAATTAAGTAAACTGGTTGGTTTAAGTTTATTCAATTTATTTAGTTTATTTTTTATTTATTTTAATTTATTTTAATTTATATTTTTATTTAGTTTAGTTTATTTTTAGTTTTAGGTTTATGTTTATTTTATTTTTTAGTTTAGTTTTATTTTATTTTATTTTTTAGGTTAGGTTTTTTTATTTTTTTTTAGGTTTAGGTTTAGATTTTATTTACTTTTTTTTAGTTTTAGGTTTATTTTAGGTTTTATTTTTTAGTTTAGGTATAGGTTTATGTTTAGTTTATTTATTTATTTATTTAGGTTTAGTTTATTTTAGGTTTAGGTTTAGTTTATTTATTTTAGTTTAGTTTATTTTAGTATATGAGTTTATTTTATTTTATTTTATTTTAGGTTTAGGTTTTAGTTTAGGGTTTAGGTTTTATTTTTATTTATTTATTTATTATTTTTTAGGTTTATTTTTTTAGGTTTATAGTTTATTTTATTTTATGTTTTAATTTTTTATTTATTTAGGTTTTTATTTTTAGGTTTTTATTTTTTAGTTTAGTTTATTTTTTATTTATATTTTATTTTAGTTTTATTTTATTTTATGTTTAGGTTTAGGTTTAGGTTTAGGTTTAAGTTTTAGTGTAGGTTTCTATTTTATTTTATTTTATTATTTATTTATTAGGTTTATTTTTTTATTATGTTTTTTATATTTATTTAGTTTAGGTTTAGTTTAGGTTTTTTTTTTTTAGGGTTTAGGATTTTGGGTTTAGGTTTGGGTTTAGGGTTTAGGGTATATGGTTTAGGTTTTTTGGGGTTTAGGGTTTAGGCTTAGGGTTTAGGGTTTTAGGTTTAGGATTTATTTTTTTTGGGTTTTGGGTTTTGGGTTTAAGTTTATTTATTTTAGTTTAGTTATTTTAGTTTAGGTTTATGTTTATTTTATTTTTTTATTTTAGGTTTATTTTTTTTTAGTTTAGGGTTTAGGTTTTATTTTTATTTATTTTAGGTTTATTAGATTTATTTTTTAAGTTTAGGTTTTATTTAGTTATTATTTTATTTTATTTTAGGTTTATTTTATTTTTTAATTTACATTTTAGTTTTATTTATTTAGTTTTTTTATTTTAGGTTTATTTTATTTTTTAGCTTAGTTTAGGTTTTATTTATTATTTTATTTAGTTTAGTTTTATTTTTTTTTTTTAAATTTTAGTTTAGGTTTAGGTTTAGGTTTTAATTTAGGTTTTATTTTATTATATTTATTTAGGTTTAGTTTTTTTTTGTTTTATTTTTAGGTTTTATTTTGTTTATGTTTAGGTTGGTTTTAGGTTTATGGTTTAGTGTTTAGGTTTAGGGTTTAGGTTTTAGGGTTTTGGTTTTAGGTTTATAGGTTTTAGTTTTAGGGTTTAGGATTAGGGTTTTAGGGTTTAGGGTTTTAGTTTAGGGTTTAGGGTTTTTTAATTTATTATTTAGTTTTTTTATTTTTTATTTATATTTAAATTAAGTTAGTAGGTTTAGATTTATTTAGTTTATTTTATTATTTTTTATTTATTTTAGATTATTTTATTTTTTATTTTTATTTAGGATTATTTTTTTAGTTTAGTTTATTAATTTTAGATTTACTTATTTTAGTTTAGATTTTTTATTTTAGTTTATTTGTTAGGTTTAGGTTTATTTTCTTAGTTTAGTTTTTTTAAGTTTTTATTTTATTTTTTTTATTTTTGGTTTAGGTTTCTATATTTATTTTATTTTTTTTTTGTTTTAGGTTTATTAGATTTATTTTATTTTATTTTTTTTTTAGTTTAGGTTTAGGTTTATTTTAGATTATTTTATTTTATTTAGTTTAGGTTTAGGTTTAGTTTATTTATTAGTTTATTTATTTTAATTTTATTTTAGGTTTAGGTTTTTTTAGTTTAGGTTTAGGTTTATTTTTTATTTATTTTAGGCTTATTTTTTAGGTTTTAATTTTTATTTAGTTTTTATTTTATTTATTTCAAGTTTAATTTATTTTATTTTGGTCTTTTTATTTTATTTAGGTTTTATTTTTTTATCGTTCAAGTTTTTATTTATTTTATTTTAGTTTAGTTTTTATTTTTATTTAATTTTTTAGTAAAGGTTTGTTTATTTATTTTATTTAGGTTTAGGTTTATTTATTTTATTTTTTTTAGTTTTGGTTTAGGTTTATGTTAAGTTTATTTAGGTTTAGGTTTTTTATTTATTTTAGTTTAGTTTATTTTAATTTTATTTTAGGATTAGGTTTTCTTTTAGTTTAGGGTTTAGGTTTTATTTTTATTTATTTTAGGTTTATTTTTTAGGTTTAAGTTTTATTTAGTTTTTTATTTATTTTATTTTTATTTAGTTTTATTTTATTTATGTTTTATTTTTTTTTAGTTTAGTTTAGTTTTTTTATTTTATTTTAGTTTAGTTTTTTATTTTTATTTTTATTTTTCTTTAGGTGTGGGTTTATGTTTGGTTTTAATTTTATTTTATTTTGGTTTAGGTTTATTTATTTATTTTTTTAGGTTTTATTTAATTTAGGGTTTAGGTAGATTTTTTTTATTTTAGTTTGTTATTTTAATTAATTTATTTTAGTTTAGGTTTATTATTTTATTTTAGGTTTATTTTTTTTTTTGGGTTGGGTAGGGTTTTAATTTATTTATTATTTATTTTAGGTTTATTTTTAGGTTTATTTTGGTTTATGTTTTATTTAGTTTTATTTTATGTTTTTTAATTTTATTTTGTTCAATTTTTATTTTATTTACATTTTTTATTTAGATTTATTTATTTTAGTTTAATTTAGTTTTCTTTAATTTTAGTTTAGTTTAATTTAATTTTGTTTTAGGTTTAGTTTATGTTTTTATTATTTTATTTAGGTTAAAATATTTTAGGTTTTATTTAGTGAGTTTAGGTTTTAGGAGGTTTAGGGTTTAGATTTAGGTTAGAGTTTAGTTTAGGGTTTAGGTTTAGGTTTAGGTTTAGTTTAGGTTTAGGTTTAGGTTTAACAAGATTAGGAAGTTTAAACTTAAATTAAGTTTACTGTTTAAGGTTTAGTTAAGTTTAATTTAGGTTAGGTTTAGGTTGGGTTTAGGTTTAGGTTTTAGGTTTAAAGTTAGGTTAAGGTTTAGGTTGTTTAGTTAATTTAGAGTTAGTTTAGGATTTTGGGTTTAGGTTTAAAAGGATTAGAGTTTAGGTTCAATGTTAGTTTAGTTTAGGTTTAGGACAGTTTAGGGTTTGGGTTAAACAGGTTTAAGTTTAGGTTTAATGATTTAGGGTTTAGTTTAGGTGTTTTCTTTGAAAAACATAGAATTTAGTACCATAAAGGAAAAGATATAATGTCCTTAAAAGTGATAAAGCTCAAAATTCTACCACTCATAGCTACAAAACCTAGCTAAACCCCATCAAAATACATTAGAAGAAAATAAAATAAAAGAGAAAAATAATAACTAAAAAGGATGAGAGCAAAATGACACAAAGTAAAACAAAACAAAGCATGAAAAGAAAAAGTTGATTCAGCAGCAGTTCGTGATTGTTTTGAGAAAGCAAGATAAGCAAGCTCCATAGCAATAACAATAGGGATGGAGAAACCAGCCTGGTAAAGTTCCAACTATGAAAGAATTCACAAAACACTACCAAGGAAAAGTCATATCTAAAATAATAAGGATAGAGCAAAGGAGAGAAGAAAGAAAAGGCTCATGCTTAGTTAAGATCATCTCAATGGGCAACAATACATATGAGCATACAAACTTCATAAGAAAGGTTACAATCATATGTAAACCTACCAACCAAGAGGGAGGTGAGTAAAGTAACATAGATACCTAATACACCATCAAAAAGCAATCCATAGTGATCGGTCTACACCAAAAAATAGAAAAAAATAACCATAACCATTAGCGATAACCCACCAACTAAAATCCACAATAGCAATCACATAAAGCTAGCAACCCAGTTTATAGTAAGATCATTAAGCTAATTGGAACCAAGTAGTAACACCACCAAAGCCACCACCACATACCTAAAGGTAACAATAAGGCCAAAGACACACACAAAGGAAGCCAAAGGCGACAACCAAACAAAAAATCCCAATTTAGAAGGATCAACAAAGTTCGCACAAAAGGCACAACTTGGAAGAAGAAGAAAAAACCAACAAAGAGAAAAGCACCAACCAAGATTCTAAGGACAACTAAAGTCCTCCCCAGCACTAAGTAAAACATCCATAAGGCATCCACAGAGAATAGCCCATCATTAGTAACCAACAAGGAAAGATCCCCATTAATAAGGAAAGAAAGAAAAAAAGCAAATACCACATAATAGAGAAACAAATAAATCAACCATAACATGAATAAACCACTGATAAAAAACCCAAGTCAATTTAAAGACCAATAGTAGCCATCAAGCCAAAATCACCCAAGACAGCCAGGAAAATAATAGACACCAAAAAGCCAAAAAATAGCCAACCTAGAAAAATAACCAAACCCAAAATACCAAAGAAAGGAAGGCTAAAAAACAAGAGGAGGACAAAATCAAAACCAAAACAAAATAAATCGACCACAATCCCAATCAATAAGAAAAGAAACCAAACAAAACCTCCATAATTCCAAAATGAAGCAAAAGCTAAATGACCAATAGTCTAGATATGTCACAAAAGGAAAAAATAGCCAAAAAAATAGCTAACTAACCTAACTACCAACACTAATCAACCCAACCAAAACCACCCATTCAACCACCATAGCGGATCCAAAACAAGTAAGTGAGGAACCAACCACAAATGAGGTAAAACCCATACAAGAGGAAAAACTAATAGAAGACAAAGCCACAAATAGAGGTTATTAAAATAGCCAAGGAAAAAATGAGGTAAAATCATGAGAAAAAGGCCAAAAAAACCAAATCAACCTAATGACAATAACTAGAACACACCAAAAGTAAAGGTCAAAAGTAACAACTAGTTCGACCAAAGAGTGAAAATAAAATAACCATAACCCAAAGATGGTTTAATAAAGGCAAACAAAAGCAAAGGCTCATCAAAACCAACACAAGAAAAATTATAATCTAAGATAAGGCAATCTAGTATTATCTAGATTAACCAACCTCTTAATAGTTTAGGCAACATTTGGTTGTCAAATAAAGTGAACTCAGTTAAGTTGGCACCTATTATTAGAAAGAAATTAATTACCTTCATAAAGGATGTGGGAAATTTTAAAACTTGAGAAAGAAGATTTTTTGATTAAAGAGATAAAATCACATTCCCATTTCTATTGGAATTAAGCATGTCAAGAAGCAGAGCATCAACTTTAATCTATATGTTGAGAAAACCTTTATTCAAACAAGTTTCAATAGCTTTATTAATAAGCTCAACAAAAATATAGAACAAGCATTGAGATGATAGGCAAAGCACAAATGATGTACCTTTTGAATCCATAAGGTTACCACAACAACCATATTGGAAGCTACAAAACCATCTTTCACTTTAATCAAGTTATCTTTAGGGTTGATCCAATGGATAATCCTAGCACCTTTATAAGGGTCCAAGTCGGAATGATATGATTTTAGCCACAAATTTATAGCCTCTAAAATGAATGCTACAAATAAGATTGGCATTAAAGAGAGCATGAATTTTTTCATTAGTTCTAGTCAGGATCCTTTTATGGTTCATAGGAGTGCCACAATTGTTAGCATCATTTGTATCTATCTAGATGAATTAGAGAAGGGTAATATCAATTAATACATTGATATGACCTTTCATAATTTTTTTGAAACAAACTTCAAGAAGTTGATATAAAGAAACAGAAGCATGAAAATAGTCAGTATTAAATAAGTCATCATACTAAAGCCATTATTTAGATGCAATAGCACCATTAATAAAAACATGATTTACCCTTTCAATATGAAATCAACAATAATATTTTGATGGTAAATAAAACCCTTTAGTCCGGAGCAAAGAGTCCTCAGGAATAATGTTATTTAAAATCCTCCAAGCTAAAACTAAATAGAAAATGGGAATGATATTGTTCCAAAGTTTAATAAAGACATTAGAGGGTTTCATCTTAACTCTAATAAAATCCCAAACCTCTTTAAGAACAAAATCACCATTATAAGAGAGCTTAAAGAATGATCATTGTTAGAAGAAATGGCAATATTTCTAAAATTGTTAAAAAGAGAAATAAGGATATAATTCTCAAGTATACGTTCATTCCAATTGTTATTAAGCCAAAAAGAGTTAACTTTGATAGTAGCAGTAGAGTGGGTAGATAAAAGTTAATCAATGGAGCCTTTACCAATCCGGTTGTCTTGCCAAAAGAAAGAAGTACTGAATACCCCAAGATATTAAAATTTTGCAACCCATTTAATGGGCAAAGACTTTTCCAAACTAGAGAGTCACCAACTTTATAAGCATAGATAGAAGTGTTTACCTTGGCAATATTTTTCCATCATAAAATTAGCCCATAATTCTTTCTAAAATTCCACCATAGCATATGAGGGAAAGCAGTGATAGCTTCACGAATAGGTTTACAACCTAGAGCACCTTCACCCAAAGGACCACAACATTTATGCCAAGATGCCTAATGCATTCTTTTGGTAGAGTTATTAGAGCCCCAAAAACATTTATTAAGAAAGTGAGCAATTCTAATTAGAGTTGCATTAGTGGGGATAATAGTTTGAATCAAATAAAGAGGCATTGAATTGAGAGTGCTTTTAAGAATAGTGAGCCTTCCACCAAAGGAAAGTAAATAGAATTTCTAAATGGAAATTTAATTTAAATTTTTTGAATTAACTCATCAAAGAGATGGGATCATTTGGCCTTTAAAGAGCGACAAGTACTTTAGAGGTAAATGTTGATGCTTAAAATTAGTGATATTGATTTGATTGATTTTATTATTGGAGATACAAGAGGAAGTAATAAAATAGCTTTTGTTATCATTGATAGAAATGCCACTTTCTCTACCAAATCTACATAAAAAATACTTGAGATGCTTAATCTGATGAATTGTAGCTTTGCAAAAAACAATGAAATCGTCTGCATAGCTTAAATCAAAAATAGGAAGACCACCAAGAGTTTTTTAGTACATACTAGGATTGTTAAAGAATAAATCATTGATGCTTTTAGATAAGTACTCAACAGTGATAATAAATAAAGTAGGACATAAAGGATCCCCTTATCTTAAGCCAGGAAGAGGAAAGAAACCCAAGCTTCCCATTAAGCATTATCAAAACCATGCATTATTAATATAATTTTTAAGAAAAATAAATTTATAGAAAATCCAAATTTAGAATATGGAAAGAAATTTTATCAAAGGCTTTGGTAATATCTAATTTGAAAAGAATGTTCCCACCTTAGTCTTGGCATCAAGATCTTGAATTAATTCTTAGGCGTAAAATATTATTAAAAAATAGATCTACTTCCAATAAAAAAATAATTTGGTTGAGAGATAATTTTATTAAGTAAAGGACTAAGCCTTTGGTTAGAATTTTGAAATCAACTTTGAAGAAGGTGCAAAGATGAATAGGTCTAAAATTACTCAACAATTGAATTATCTTTCTTAGGTATGAGAATGATGATAGTACCATAGAAATATCTAGGAAAAGTATTACCATTAAAAAAATCAACCACACCTCAATCAAATCATTTTAATGATAAACCAACATTTTTTTAAAAGAAAGCGGAAAGCCTCGGAGTAACATAATCTATATTCATGCTATTATGGACTTGCAACATTTTCATCTTCATTAGGCACGATGGTAAGAAAAAGATTATCATCATTAGTAATAATAGAAGGAATCAAATGTGATTTAGAAATATCTTCATAAGATCAACTCTTACTAAGCATATTTCAAAAGTTATTAATAATCGATTTCATAATATCATTATTCTCCATAATCCAAACACCATTATCATCTTTAATTTTTAGAATATTATTCTCTTTTTCATTAACTAAAGCATGGTAATAACTAGTATTCCTATCACCATCTGCAATATGCTTACTAGCAGCTTTTTGGAACAAGTAAGTCTCTTCCATATTTTGAAAGTTAACAAGTTTGTCTTTCACCTCTCAAGTCCTTAATTTTAGAAGGATCACATACTTGAGACTTCAAGATCACCCAATTTTTGATATCTTTAATAGGTTTTTAAAACAATGCTTGTTCCACCCAAATTTTGTTTAAGTATTTTAAGTTTAAACCAAGTCTACTCATCCCCATAATCAAATTATGAGGATGTAAAGGCTTTCCAATTATTACAACATCAAAAAAAGTCAATATCTGAATCCACATGTTGTGAAATCTTAAAGGAGAAGATTTATGCAATCTATTAGAATTATCTTTAATAGAAACTAGAAGAGGAGCATGATAGACAAGGTTATGCTTAAATGATCAATAGAAGTAAGCCATTGAGTAATCTAATGAGTATTAAAAAAATTGTCCAACCTTTGCCAAAGTCTAGAGTTTTGCTAAGTATAATTAGAACCTTAAAGCCAATATCAATCAAATTACAATCAAGGATCATATTGGAGAAATCTTCCATGGAATGAATATTAGGAGAGCACCACCACTTCATTAAGAAGAGAATAAAATAGTGTCAAAATCACCACCCATAAACTAAGGTTTGTTGTAGGTAGTAAAATTCCTCAAATTATTCCAAAGAAGATTTCTAGATCTATAACAAGATGCATAAACAAAAGAGCCCAAAACACAATAGTCACCATAAGAGATTTGAGCATTGACAACTTGTTGAAAATCATTATTAATAGAAACCTCAATGAAATTATGCCAAAAATACCAAATCTTAATACTAAAATGAGAGAAAAATTTATTGAAGTTGATTATTCTAGCAATATGGTTAATTTTATTAGCATGGATAGAGGCTCCAGAACAATAAGTAATTAAATATATTGAATGCGACAAAGATTTCTAATACGATTATGATTAGAGGGTGATCCTCTAACATTCCAAATAAGAAAGTTAAACATAAGTAAAATAAAAAAATTAAGCAAGGTTAATTAGGGAGGAGAGGTAGCAAATCTAGTATTTTTGGACAATTTGGGAGAGTAATTTTTAACACTTTTTATTTCTTTTTAGCATGATAAGTTTGAAACCCATTTTATTTTCCCTTAAAGTTATCATCCGAGTAAGATTTAGTAACATTGGCCATAAATTTAGGAGAATTCTCCAAGTGTTTGGAGGGGAGTTCTCCCTCTTCCAAATCCATATTAAGTTGACAAGTAGGATTAACATGAATATCAAGATTAGTGATGAGAGATGGTGATGATTTAGAACCATTTAAAGCACAAGTAGTTAAATCTAGATCAAAAATGTTTTTAGCATGATCGACATCATTTAAATCTTCATTAAAAGCTTCATTTTCAATAATCAAAGCAGGCATAGATGCAAGAATAGAATTAGAGGAAATAGAATCATCTTCCAATAACTTTGAAAATTTATTATCCTTCGCATTAGAAATATTCAAATTCAAAGAAGGAAAAAAAGGTAAATCATCATTCCTATTTTGAAAATCAATTGAATTTGCATCAATAGTAGGAGAAAAAACTTGTTCAATAGGATTAAACCCAATATCCAAGGAATCAATCTCAATAATAGCCTTCATATCATTCTTAGGATCACAGGCTAATTTTTGAACATAAATAGGGATCGACTTATGGCTAGGAACAACATTCTCTTTAGGAAGATTTCATTTTTTAAGTGGGTATGCAGAATAAAATATTCCAAATTATCATGACCATGAATTTACAATGGGAAGATAAACGGGAAGGTTCTCCAATTCAACCTTTTGCGAATACTCATATTTTTCAGAGATAATCCAAACTTCCTTAGGGTATTTTTCTTAGTTATGTCTAATTACATAAAGATTTGAGCAATAGAAGGACGAGATCACTTAGTTGTCACTTGGTCGAGTTGCAAAGGATAACTACATAAAGTCCCAATAGCAAGAAACACATGATGGGTAACAAAATAAATGTGCATATTAAGAAGAGATAACCACACAAGGATAATAGGAGATTCTTCCTTAATGTCAAAAAGTGGTGACCACTTCAACAAACGCATTTAAAAATTAAAGATGAAATAAGATTGACCTAAAAATACACATGAATAATCTAGATCATTAGAAAGTTGAATCAGGATATGCCAGGGGTCAATAAGACCAATTGAGAAAGCACCTGTAAGCTTGAGATCATGGAAAAAGGGTGGATCTTATCCAAATTTGGATGACACAAATTTATCAAAAAGAAAAAATTTAAAGGCTTTTGCTAACTTTTCAACATCCACATCAACCTCAAAAAAGATATTCAAATGAGATTAACTAAATCAATAGAGGGAGAAGTCTTACCATAGAGCGCTTCCTTAAAATATTTAGCAGAATAAGTAGCATTAGGGCCACCAAGCCCCAAAGTGTTTGATGCCCTAGCCGAAGCATCCATAATTTGAGGTGGTGCCCAAGGAATAGAATTCATCGTAGCCATGATCAATGATGAAGCTTCACATAAATGGCTAGATGCCGTTCAAGACATTGAATTTGGTTGAAACCAAGGCCAATTCCATAGAAATCCTAGTGAGGATGCAACCAAGAATTCAATATTAGAACATGAGAGAGGAAGGTGGGACAGGATTTGGGTTTTAGGGTTTAGGTTTTAGGTTTTAGGGTTTAAGGTTTAGGGTTTAGGGTTTATAGTTTGGGTTTAGGATTTTAGGTTTAGGTTTTTTGGTTTAAGTTTAGGTTTTAGGGTTTAATTTAGGGTTTAGGGTTTAGGTTTAGGGTTTAGTATTTAGGTTTAGTTTTAAGTTTATTTAGGGTTGTAGTTTAGGGTTTAGAATTTTGATTTTAGGTTTAGGATTTAGGGTTAGGATTTTATTTATTTATTTTAAATTAAGTAAAATCAAGTTTAGGTTTATTTAGTTTATTTTTATTTATTTTAGTTTATTTTTTTTAGATTTAGGTTTATTTTCTTTATTTAATTTAGTTTATTTATTTTAGATTATTTATTTAGTTTAGCTTTTTTATTTTAGTTTATTTTTTTTTGGTTTAGGTTTAGTTTAGGTTTATTTTTTTAGTTAGATTTATTTTATTTTATTTTTAGGTTTATTTTATTTTTAGGTTTAGGTTTAGGTTTTATTTTATTTTCTTAGTTTAAGGTTTATGTTTTTATTTTAGGCTTATTTTAGGTTTATTTTAGTTTAGGTTTAAGTTTATTTTTTAGTTTATTATATTTAGTTTAGGTTTAGGTTTAGGTTTAGTTTATTTTAAGTTTAGGTTAAAGTTTTATTTATTTTAGTTTAGGTTTAGGTTTATTTTATTTTTTATTTTTAGGTTTAGTTTTTTTAGTTTAGGTCTAGGTTTTATTTTTCTTTATTTTTAGGTTATATTTTTAGATTTATTATTTAGGTTTAGGTTTTTATTTAGATTTTATTTTATTATATTTTAGGTTTATTTTATTTTATTATAGTTTAGTTTTATTTTATTTAGGTTTTATTTTTTAGTTTAGGCTTTTATTTATTTTAATTTAGTTTAGTTTTATTTTTATTTTATTTTCTTTTGGTTTTAGTTTAGGTTTATTAGGTTTAGGTTTTAGTTTTTTTATTTAGTTTAGGTTTTAGGTTTTATTTTATTTAGTTTAGGTTTAGGTTTTTAGTTTTTTAGGGTTTAGGGTTAGTTTAGGGTTTAGGGTTATTTTTGGGTTTTGGGTTTATGGCTTAAAGTTTTGGGTTTAGGGTTTAGGGTTTAGGGTTTAGGGTTTAGGGTTTAGGGTTTAGGGTTTTTATTTAGGATTTTTATTTATTTTTTTATTTTTTTTGATAGAGAACAAATTCAGTTCACATTTCTTCTTTTCAATTTCATCAAAAGTAAAACATAAGTTTTCAATACAATTGATGACATAGATAAAAAATAAGTTTAGGTTTATGGTTAGGTTATTAGTTTTAGGGTTTAGATTTACCAATTTATTTAGTTACTTTTAGGTTAAGGTTTAGGGTTTAAGTTTTGTTTTTTTAAGGTTTAGGGTTGGTTTAATTTAGGTTTTAGTGTTTAGGGTTTAAGTTTTAGGTTTTAGGTTTTAGGTTTAGGGTTATTTATTTTTCATTTTAAAAATTTAGGGGTATGTTTGGGTTTATTTATTTTATTTATTTAGTTTATTTTTTGATTTATTTTAGTTTATTTTCTTTTTTATTTTTTATTTTAGGTTATTTTTATTTTTATTAGTTTATTTTATTTATTTTAAGTTTATTTATTTTAGTTTAGGTTTTATTTTGTTTATTTTTTTTTTAGGTTTATGTTTAGGTTTAGGTTTATTTTTGTTAATTTTATTTTTATTTTATATTTTAGGTTTAGGTTTAGTTTTTTATAGGTTAGTTTAGGTTTTATTTTATTTTTTTTAGGTTTAGGCAGGTTTTTTATTTTGGTTTATTTTTATGTTTTATTCTTTAAGTTTAGGTTTAGGATTATTTTTGGTTTATTTTATTTTATTTAGTTTAGTATTAGGCTTAGGTTTAGTTTTTTTTAGGATTAGGTTTAGGTTTTATATATATTTTTTTAGTTTATTTTAGTTTAGGTTTAGGTTTATTTTATTTTGTTTGTTTAATTTTTATTTTAGGTTTAGGTTTTTTTATTAGTTTATGGTTTAGGTTTTATTTTAAGGTTTATTTTTAGGCTCACATCTTTTTTAGTTTTTATGTTATTTTATTTTTATTTTATTTTTCTTTTACATTTAGTTTTATTTTTTTTTTAGGTTTTATTATTAGGTTTATTTTTTTAGTTTAGTTTAGTTTTTATTTATTTTTGTTTATTTTTATTAGTTTATTTTATTTTATTTTAGGTTTATGTTTTGGTTTTAGTTTAGGTTTTATTTTATTCTATTATTTTAATTTATTTAGTTTATTTTTTTTATTTTGTTTTAGGTTTTATTTAGTTTTTAACTTTAGGTTTAGGTTTAGGTTTTAGGGTTTAGTGTTTTAGGTTTAGGTTTAGGGTTATTAGGTTTAGGTTTAGGTTTAGTGTTTAGGCTTTGATTTGGTTATTAGGTTTAGGTTTAGGGTTAAGTTTAGGGTTTTAGGTTTAGGGTTTAGTTTTAGGCTTTAGGTTTTAGTGCTTAGGGTTTATGATTTATAGCATAGGGTTTTTTAGGGTTTTAGGGTTTAGGTTAGGTTGTTTAGGTTTAGGGTTATTTAGGGTTTTAGTTTTTTTAGTTTATAGGTTTAGTTTAGGTTTAGGATTTAGGGTTTAGGGTTTTTTTTAAAAAAATTAGGTTAATGAGTAGGTTCAGGTTTATTTTGTTTATTTAGTTTATTTTTTATTTGTTTTGTGTTTATTTTTTTTTATTATTTAGGTTTATTTTTTTTATTTTTATTTAGTTTATTTTTTTATGATTATTTATTTTAGTTTAGGTTTTATATTTTAGTTTATTTATTAGGTTTAGGTTTATTTTTTTAGTTGAGTTTTATTTTATTTTTTATGTTTATGTTTTATTTTTTAGGTTTAGGTTTTTTTATTTTAATTTTTTTTAGGTTTATTTTTTTTAGTTTAGGTTTAAGTTTATTTTTAGTTTATTATGTTTTATTTTTTTTTGGGTTTAGGTTTAGGTTTAATTTATTTTAGGTTTAAGTTTAGGTTTTATTTATTTTATTTAGTTTAGTTTTAGGTTTAGGTTTATTTTATTTTATTTTATTTATTTTTATTTTAGGTTAAGGTTATTTTTGTAGTTTAGGATTTAGGTTTTATTTTTTTTTTATTTTAAGGTTTTATTTTAAGGTTTATTTTTCAATTTTAGGTTTTTATTTAGTTTTTATTTTATTTAATTTTAGGCTTTTTATTCTTAGGTTTATTTTATTTTTTAGTTTAGTTTAAGTTTTTATTTATTTTATTTTAATTTATTTTTTTATTTTATTTATGTTTAGGTTTTATTTACTTATTTTATTCATAGGTTTTATTTAGTTTAGGTTTAATTTTAGGTTTGGGTTTAGGTTTAGGTTTTAGGTTTGGTTAGGTTTTTTAGGGTTTAGGGTTTAGGTTTAGTTTAGTTTGGGTTTAGTTTAGGTTTAGGGTTTATGGTTTAGTTTTTTAGTTTTTTGGTTTAGTTTAGTGGTTTAGTTTTGTTTTTATTAGGTTTTTTTTTAGTTTTATTGGGAGTTAGGTTTAGGTTTGGGGTTTTTTTTTTAAATTAAGTAAATCGGAGTTTAGTTTATTTAGTTTTAATTTTATTTATTTTTATTTATTTTTTTATTTTTATTTAGGTTATTTTTTATTTTATATAGTTTAGTTTATTTTATGTTTATTTATTTTAATTTTGGTTTTTTATTTTTTTTTATTTTTTTTAGGTTTAGGTTTAGGTTTATGTTTATTCTTTAGTTTAGTTTTATTTTATTTATTTATTTTTTTTATGTTTAGATTTTATTTATTTTTATTTTTTTAGGTTTAGGTTTTATTTTTTTTTTTATGTTTATATTTTTTATTTTAGGTTTATTTTTAGGTTTTATTTTTTTTTTTTGGGTTTAGGTTCATTTTTAGTTTTTTTAAATTTATTTAGTTTAGGGTTTAGGTTTAGTTTATTTTAGGTTTTGGCTTAGATTTTATTTATTTTAGTTTAGTTTTAAGTTTATTTTATTTTATTGATTTAATTTTATTTTAGGTTCAAGTTTTTTTAGTTTAGGGTTTATGTTTTATGTTTTTTATTTATTTTAGTTTATTTTTTAAAGTTTATATTTCTTTAGTTTTATTTTATTTTAGGTTTATTTTATTTTTTTTTCGTTTAATTTTATTTTATTTATTTTTTTATTCTTAGGTTGATTTTATTTTATTTTTTGTTTAGTTTAGGTTTTTTTTTATTTATTTTAGTTTATTTTATTTTTTATTTTATTTTATTTTATTTTTTAGGTTTAGGTTTAGGTTTTAGTTTAGTTTAGTTTAGCTTAGATTTTAGTTTTAGTTTTATTTTATTTTATTTTTATTTTATTTATTAGTTTTATTATTTATTTTATTTTGGTTTATTTAGTTTAGGTTTAGTTTTAGGTTTTTATTTAGGGTTTTGTTTGGCTTAAGGTTTAGGGTTGTAGGTTTTAGGTTTTAAGCTTTAGGGTTTAGGGTTTAGTGTTTAGGGCTTAGGGTTTAGGGATTAGGATTTAGGGTTTTAAGGTTTAGGGGTTAGGGTAGGGTTGTAGGTTTAGGGTTTAGGGTTTAGGGTTAGATAATTTTTTTTAATTTTTTTATAAATTAATTAAACTGGTAAGTTGAGATTTATTTAGTTTATTTAGCTTATTTTTTATTTATTTTAGTTTATTTTATTTTTTATTTTTATCTATATTAGCTTATTTATTTTAGGTTTATTTATTTTATTTAGGTTTTATTTTTGTTTATTTTTTTGATTTAGGTTTAGTTTAGTTTTAGTTTAGTTTATTTTTTTAAATTTTTAGTTTAGGTTTTATTTTTTAGTTTAGGTTTAGGTTTAGTTTTTATTTTATTTTTTAAGATTTAGGTTTTATGTTTTTATTATAGCTTAATTTTTAGGTTTTACTTTTTAGTTTATTTTATTTTATTTAGAGTTTAGGTTTAGGTTTAGGTTAAGGTTTAGTTTATTTTAGGTGTAGGTTTAGGTTTTATTTATTTTTGTTTTGTTTATTTTAGTTTAGGTTTAGGTTTATTTTATTTTATTTTAGGTTTAGTTTTTTTTTTTAAGTTTAGGTTTAGCATTATTTTATTTATTTTAGGTTTATTTTTTAGGTTTGGGTTTTATTTAGTTTTATTTTATTTTATTTTAGGTTTATTTTATTTTATTTTAGGTTTAGTTTTATTTTATTTATGTTTTTAATTGTTAGTTTATTTTAGATTTTTATTTTTTATTTTATTTTCTTTTAAGGTTATGTTTACATTTTAGTTTAGGTTTTTATTTCTTTTTTATTTTTTATTTTATTTTAGTTTAGGTTCTTATTTTATTTAATTTAGTATAGGTTTAGGTTTTTAGCTTTTTAGGGTTGAGTTTAGAATTCATGGTTAGTTGAGGGCTTAGGGCTTTTTATATATATATTCTTTTATTTTTTAGGGTTCACGGTTTAGGGTTTTGGTTTTTTTTTAATGGAGAACAAGTTTAGATTCAACATTTCTTCTTTTTGATTTCATCAAAGTAACACACCAAGTTTTCTAAGACCACAACATAGATAAAAAAAATACATAGAGCAAGTTAAAACCTAGATAACTAAATCGACTCTAATAAAGACAGTTCCATAAGCACACATCGGATTATCCATTTTTAGTTTCTCTAGTTTCCATCGAACTACCCCACCTCTTGAGTAGCGGATCCTCCATCATATCCCTCTCTCCCTTCACCACCACGTTGTAACCTGTTGCTCCTTCGCCTCCATAACCACTACTCACCACCATCTCCATATCCAGCACCTGATCCCCACCACCCAATAATCACTCCTCCTTAGCTCCAATGTTAGATCTAGATTGAGCATGGTTGAGGTGATGTTCCTGCCATCAAGGTTTTGCCCATTCTTAGGGTTTAGGTTCTTCTTCTCTTAAGAAAATTAGGGGAATTTTATTGCCATAAAGAAAAAGTACAAAGTCTTTAAAGAGGGTGAATCTATAAACTAATGCTCAAAGAGCTATAATAAGTCCTAAAGAGATAAACCCCCTAACTATTACAATAATATAAGAAGAAAAACAATAATAAAAGTAAAAGTAAAACCAAATCAACAACAACAACAGATCCATGTGTGCAATATCAACATTCACTTGGTCCTTTTGATACCATCTAGATCCATCTGCAAGATTCTCCTAACCTATAAAAGAAATCTGCAACATACTAATGAAAGGATGAGTACAATTAAGGAAGCATAAAGTGTATGAGCAAAGAAAAAGAGCAAAGTAAAGAAAAGGGTTAGGCTTAGTTGCAACCATCTCAAGAAGAAACACTATATGTAAGCATCCAAATTTCTAAAGAAGGCTTACAATTAATTATAGTGCTACCAGCCAAAAGAAGTTAGAGAGGAAAACATCTAGGCCATCATTGCCGCATACCTCTTGTAGCCCATCATCCCAAGTCCATCATGCAAGGTAGAACTCTTCCAAGTAGACATAATAGCCAACCACAAAGCCACCAAAACAAACAAGATAAAGGAAAATCAACCAACCATCGACAATGTAGACAGTAAACACCGAAACCACCAAAGAGGAACAACAACATCTACGGGAGCAAGCATAATGACCTCAACACAAACCAAAAAAAACATAGACTAAAAAGAAAATAACACAAGAGCTCATGTCCTCCATAAGCAAACAAGAAAAGTAGCAAGGCTATCACCCAAACAAGAAAATGGAAAGCAGCAACAACAGAGAGAGAAGAACTATAGCTGGAGCAGGCCAACCAGCATGTCACTAACAGAGCAAGAAAGGCCAAAATAACCACCCATCCAACCAACTGACCCAAGATATCCTCAAACCAACCATCACGTAGAAAATCCAAATCATGAAAGACCGACATCCATCATGCCAAAACCACCCAAGGCAACTGTGAAAAGGGTAGAACCAAATAATAGCATTCACCAAACCCAACCAAAGAAGTAGAATTTATGATCTAGGTGAGGTTAATATCCAACCTAAAATAAAATGGAGCAAAGAATAGTAAGACAGACTAAAATCCATTCATCAGGAGTAGCAGCAATATAATAGGAACACCACCAAAGCTGAAAACAAAAAGTAGGAGAAATATTAATGAGTGCAAGCATCATAACCACAACCAAGTTAGGCACCAATAAACCAAACCAAGTCACTAGATCCCAAAGCAAAATAATAGCCACTAAATAACCTTCAAGCTGCCAACCCAAAATAATAATAAAAACAAATGCAGCTGTAGCTAAGAGAGGAAGACCATTATAGGAAGAGGCTGAAACAACAACCAAGAGAAATAAATAAAATAAAATTACCAAACCCAATCCACAAAAGAAGAAATAATCAACAAATAACCTCCACCTTGCCAAATCAATCCAAAATTAGACAAACCTCCCTGATCTTCCACCACAAGTGGATAAACTACCAACACCCAACAACCAACCAAGCCAACACAAGTCCACCAACCACCACATAGCAAAATCCAACTCAATTAAGGGAGCAACTAGTCCAAAGATATGGCAAACCCCATAACATAATAGGCTTTGATAGGATAGGAAAAAGCACAAATGATAATACCTTTAGAATACCAAAGAATACCACCATAACCATATTTTTTGAAAGAAACATAACCATCAGTAGTCACTATAATCAAATTTTCTATGGGTTTGATCCAATGGATAATCATAGCTCTCTTATAACAGTCAACATCAGGCAAAATGATACCCATCTTTTAGCCACAAATTTATATCCACTAAAATGAATGATGCTAACAAGATTGGCATAAAATAGAGCATTAATTTTTTCTTTGGTTCTAGCCAGGATCCTTTTATGGATCATAGGAATACCATGATATTGCATCATTTTGTCCATCTAGAAGAAAATAAGGGTTATAACTAGAACTTTGATATGACATTTCATAATTTTTTGGAAAAATACTTCAAGAAGTTGATATATGGAAAGAGAGCCATGAAAGTTGTTAGTATTAAGTAAATCATCATACCATAACCATAAATTTGAAGCAATAGCACCATTGACAAAAACATGATTAACATTTTCAATATGAAAGTAATAATGGCACTTTGAAAGAAAATGAAACCCTTTATTCTAGAATAAAGAGTCCACAAGAATAAATATTCAAAATCCTCTAAGCTAAAATTGAATAAGAAATGGGAATGATATTGTTCCAAAGTTTATTGAAAACATTAGAGGAGTTTTGCTTATCTCTAGTAAAATTCCAAACCTCTTTAAGAACAAAATCACCATTGTAAGAAAGCTTAAAGAGAATTTGAGTTTGTTAGAGAAAATAAGGATATTTCTAAAGTTATCTAAAGTAGAAATAGGGATATAATTTTTTGGTTTATTTTCATTCCAAGTGTTATTATGCTAGAAAGAGTTAACTTTGATAGCTGCAGTAGAGTGGGTAAATAAAAGGGGGTCAATAAGGCCATTGCTAATCCAATTGTCTTTCCAAACAAAAGAAGAACCTGAATGAATACCCCATGATATTAAGGGTTCAACAACCCATTTAATGGAGCAAAGCCAATTCCAAACCGGAGAGTCACCAACTTTATAAGCAAAAATAAGAGGGTGTTTACCTTGGCAATAATTTTTCATCATAAAATTAGCCCAAAGGCTACCATTCTTTCTAAAATTCCACTAGAGCTTATGAGAGAAGATAATAATAGCTTCATGAATTGGTTTGCAACCAAGACCACCTTCACCCAAGGGACCATAGAATTTACACTAGGAAGTCCAATGCATTCTTTTAGTAGAATTATTGGATCCACAAAAATATTTATTAAACAAGCGATTAATTCTGATAAGAGTAGCATTAGTGGGTATAATAGTTTAAATCAAATAAAGAGGCATTGAATTGAGAGTGCTTATAAGAATAGTGAGCCTGCCACCAAAAGAAAGTAAACAAAATTCCCAAATAGAAATTTTATTTAAAACATTTTGAATTAACTCATAAAAAAATGGGATCATTTTCCTTTAAAAGAGGAGCACAAGTACTAAAGAGGAAGGTGTTGATGTTTAAAGTTTGTAATATGTAGGATTTGATTAATTTTATTATTGCTGATGTTGAAGAAGTAATAAAACAACTTTTGTGATCATTGATAGATAGACCACTTTCTCTACCAAATTTATTTAAAAATTTTTTGAGATTCTTGATATGATGAATAGAAGCATTGCAAAAAATAATGAAATCATCTACAAAGCTTAAATGAGAAACAAGAAGACCACCAAGAGTTCTATAATAAATTAGATTGTTTAAGAATAGATCTTTGCTCCTAGATAAGTACTCATCAATAATAATAAATAATGCAGAGATAGAGGATCCCCTTGTCTTTGGCCATGGGAAGAAGGAAAGAAGCCCAAGGAATCCCCATTAAGAAAAATAGAAAACCAGGCATTATTAATACAATTTTTAATATGAAAGATAATTTTATTAGTTAACCCAAATAAATTCAGAATATGGATAAAGAAATCTAAAGATATATTGTCAAAAGCTTTAGCAATATCTAATTTAAACAGAATGTTGCCACCTCTAGTCTTAGCATTTAAATCATGAATTAATTGGTGAGCAAGCAGAATATTATCAGAAATAAATCTATCTCTAATAAAACCAATTTGGTTTAGAGAGATAATCCTATGAAGTAATGGACTAATCCTGTTGGTTAGAAATTTGGAAATCAGCTTATTGAAGAAGGTGCAAAGACTAATAGGTCTAAATTCACTCCAGTAGTCTAGATTATCTTTCTTAGGCATGAGAATATTAAAAGTACTAGAAAAATATCTAGGAAAAAGATTACCATTAGAAAATTCAGCCATTGCCTCAACCAAATCATTTTTTAATAATTTTGAAAAAATTAAGAAGTGAAACCCGACTTAAGAATCTATGTTCATGTATTAAGAACTTTAAAATTTCCTCACTCATAGTAATAGTAAATCATTGTCATTATTGGTTATAATAGAAGGAATCAAGTGTGATTTAGAGATAAATTCATAAGAGAAACTCTTATTAAGCATACTTCTAAAGCAAATAATGGCCAAATCCTTAATATCATTATTCTCCATAATCCATTCTCCATTGTCATCATTAATTTTTTGAATATTATTTAAAGCTCTCTTTTTATTAATTAAAGAATTGAGATATCTAGTATTTCTATCACCATCCGCAATATGTTTGTTAGTAGCTTTTTGGTGCTAATAAGTCTCTTTCATATTTTGAAAATTAATAAGTTTATCTTTCACCCCATTCAATTCCTTAATCTTAGTAAGATCAGACCTAATAGATACTTCAAGATCACAAACCAATTTTTCCATTTCTTTGATATTAGCAAAATGGTTTTTAAAATAATGCTTGTTCCACCAACCTAGATTTTGTTTAAGTCTTTTAAGCTTAAACCAATCATCCCTGTAATCAAATTGTTAGGATGTAAGGGAGCTTTCCAATTGTTAGTTATGGCATTAAAGAAATCACTATGTTGAATCCACATGTTCTAAAATCTAAAATGAGAGAAATTTTTTAATCTTTTAGAGTTATCTTTAATTGAAACTAAAAAAAGAGCATGATCCAATAAGGTTCTGCTTAAATGATCGATAGAAGTAATAAGCCATTAAGTAATTCATTGAGTATTAAAAAGAATCTGGTCCATCATTTGCCAAAGTCTAGAGTTTTGTTAAGTAGAATTTGAACCCTTAAAGCCAATATCAATCAAATTACAATGAGGGATCATATTGGAAAATTTTTCCATGGAATGAATATTAAGAGAACAACCACCACTTCATTTAGATGAGAATAAAATATAGTGTTGAAATCCCCACCAACAAATGAACATTTATTAAAAGAGGTAGCCAAATTCCTTAAATTTTCCCAAAGAAGATTTCTACTAGATATATTACAAGATGCATAGACAAAAGAGCCCAATGAAAAATAGTCACCATAAGATATTTGAGCATTAACAACTTGTTGCAAATCATCAGGAATAGAAACCTCCACAAAATTATTCCAAAAACACCAAGTTTTATTACTAACATTAGAGCAAAATTTTTTGAAATTGATCATTCTATCAACATGTTTAATTTTGTTTGCATGAATAAAAGGCTCCAAAATAATAAGTAAAGAAATATTATCAATATGACAAAGGTTTCTAATATGGTTACAAATAGAGAGGGGTACCGATCCCTCTAACATTCTAAATAAGAAAATTAAACATAAGGAAATAAAAAAGGGGTTAAGAAAAGGTTAATTTAGGGAGGAGAGGGAGGTTGCAGTAGATCTAGTGTTTTTGGACAATTTGGGAGGGAATTTTTTAACATTTGTTTTCTTTTTAGCATGATAACTTTGGAAACCATATCCTTTTCCCATAGAATCATCATCCGAGAACTATTTAGCAACATTAGTCATATTTTTAGGGGAAGTCTCCTGTATAGAAGTGTGTTCTCCTTCTTCCAAGCCATTAGAATTCATTAAAGGAAAATGAGCATTGGGTATAGCAAGAGAGGGAGCTGAAATAGATTTATTAAGAAGGCAAGTGTGAAAATTTTAGCCCTTCTTCTTTGATACTCAGATTATTAGACAAAACCAAATCTTTTTAAGAATTTAAATCATCTTGAAGTAAAGTAAAGTCAGGTTTTTAAAACTAAATATCATGAGAAACCAAAGCCATATTCTCCATTGAATTCAAATGATGCATAACATTGATATCACCACTAATATTTTTAATTAAAGCTTCATTTTCATCAATCAAAGGTATAAGGATCGACTAGAGGAAAAAAATCATCATTCAAAAGTTTAGAGAATTATTATTTTCCACATTAGAAACCTTCAATAGAAGAAATAAGAGGTAAAATAGCCTTATTAGGAACATTCAATGAATCTTTTTTCGAATTAACTTTTTGATATTTAACAATGGTTAGCCTAGGGTTAGGAACAATAGTTTCCTTAACAAGAATTTTCTTTTAGAGCATGATTCAAAATTATCATGCCCGTGGATTTTACAATGAGAATAAAAGATAGGAAAATTTTCAAAGTCAACTTTCAACATATAACCATAATTTTCAAATCCCAATTAGATTTCTTTGAGGTGTTTCTGGGTAATGTCCAATTCAATAAGGATTCTAGGAATAGAAGGTCAAGATTTCATAATTGTTGATCATCAATAACCCAAATAAAGCACCTACAGCAAAAGGAACTGATGATTAATGAAATGAATTCACATATTGGGGAGAGAAATCCAAACCATAATGATTGGGGATTCTTCCCTAATATCAAATAGTGGAGTCCATTTCAGCAACCTCATTTGAAAATTTAAAATAAAATAAGAATGATGAGCAACAATATGTGAGTAATCCAAATCATTTGTTAACTGAATCAAAATGTGGTGGGGATTAATTAAACCAATCAGAAAAGCACCTGAAAGTTTTAGACTATGAAAGAAAGAGCGAATGTTTTCTAGATTTAGCCTACAAAGAGTAAACTTTCCAACTAAAGTAAATTCAAATGGCTTAGCAAGCTTTTCCATAATCAAATCAAAGCACATAACCATAAGAAAAAAGAAGTCAAAATAAGTTCCAAGGACTCACTTGAACAGCTATCTTAACTAGTGAGGATGTCTTTGAATGATTTTGCGACCAAGGTAGTTGATGCCCTACTAGGATCCATTGGATCTAGTTTCACTCATGGAATCATTGGGAAGATGGCCAGGCATCACTCCAAGTAAAATATGAAAGTGGCAATGGCCAATTCAGAAAGAATCCAATGAGAATCACACCAAACAATCAAGTACACCAAAAAATGCCAAAAAAATGAGAGGGAAAAGGGTCACCACATAGCATGAGGTCATGGCGAAGTGGGTTTGTACAAAAAGGGATGTAGTCAACGTGAGATGTCTCACCTACTAGAATTTAGGTTTAGGTTTAGTTTATTAGGTTTTAGGGTTTAGGTTTATTTTTAGTTTATTAGAAAGGGGTTTAGTTTAGGGTTTATGTTTAGTGTGGTGGTGGGTTTAGGTTTAGTTTGAGGTTTAGGTTTAGGGTAGTTAGTTTAGGGTTTTGGTTTAGGGTTTAGGGTTTAGGGTGTGATTTAGGAGTTTAGTGTAGGTTTAGTTTGAGAGTTTAGGGTTAGTTTAGGTTTGGGGATTTAGGTTTGTTTAGGGTTTGTAGGGTTTAGTTTAGGGCTTAGGTTTTGGTATTTTTTTAAAGAACAAATTTAGATTCAATATTTCTTCTTTTCGATTTCATCAATCAAGTAACACACCATGTTTTGTAAGACACAAGCTACAACGTAGATTATGAATGAGCACACATAGAGCAAATCAAAAACCTTAGATAACTAGAACCATCTCTACTATAAAGACACAATTCTAGAAGCAGCATATCAGATCGATCGTTCTTTAGTTTCTCTAATTCCCATCAAAACCACCCCGGCCTCTTGAGTAGTTGGATCCACCATCATATCCATGATCTCTCCACCATCATTTTGTAACCTCACTCCTCCCTCATTATCATCATTGCTCCCACCACCACCTCCATATCCACTATCACCTCTAGATTCCTCACCACCACTACAATAATTACTGACTCCACCTTCGCATCCACCGCTAGATCTAGATTGAGCCTGGTTGATGGTGATTCCTGCTTCCTCGCCATTCTTAGGGTTTAGGTTTATTTTATTTAAGGCATAGGTTAATTTTTAATTTATTTAGTTGCTTTAGGTTTAGGTTTAGGTTTGGGGTTTATGGTTTATGGTTTAAGGTTTGGGTTTTAGTCAGATGTTTGTGCTTTTTAGATTTTAGAGTTTTAGGGTTTAGGGTTTAGGGTTTAGGTTGGAGGGTGGTTTTAGGGTAGGGTGTAAGTTTAGTGCAGGTATGGAGGAGGGTGGGTTAGGGTTTAGATTTTTTTAAAAGCAAAGCAAGTGTTTACTTTATGATTTAGGTCTCCAGGGTTGGTATGCTTTAGGATTAAGTCAGGGCCCAGGGTTATTATGGTCAGGTGTGAGCCTTAGGTTAGGTTGTGGAACGCCTGGGGCTCAGGGTCTGGGGTTATTTTGTTTATCTTATCTTTATTTTAGGGAGAGCCCAAGATCTTTGGTCAGATGGCCTGGATTAAGGTTTAGGGTTTAGGTGTAGGTGGGTTTAGGTCATGGTCAGGTCAGGTGTCAGTTTTAAAATTTTAGGGCACAGGTTAGTTTAGGTTTTAGTTTTATTTTTAAATTAAGCAAACCCATGTTTTAGGTTCTTTAGTTTATTTAATTTTTATTTATTTTAGTTTATTTTAAATTTATTTTCATCATTTATTTTTTTTATTTTATTAAGTTTCTTTTATTTATTTTTTATTTTTATCTTTAGTTTATTTTTATTTTATTTATTTAGGTTTAGGTTTAGTTTATATTTTATTTTAGTTTTTATTTTATTTTATTTTTAGGTTTTAGGTTTTAATTTTTATTTTTTAGGTTTAAGTTTTTATTTTATTTTTAGGTTTAGATTTTAGGTTTTATTTTAATTTTATTTTAGGTTTATTTTTTATTTAGGTTTAGGTTTTTTTAGTTTATTTTATTTTATTTAGTTTAGTTTAGGTTTATTTTATTTAGTTTAGTTTATTTTTATTTTTAGTTTTAGTTTATAGGTTTATTTTTTTTTATTTTATTTTATTTTATTTTTAGGTTTAGGTTTTTAATTATTTTATTATATTTTATTTTGTATTTATTTTTATTTTTCTCTTAATTTTTATTTTATTTAGGTTTTTTATTTTTTTTGTTTATTTTATTTTTTAGTTCATTTTAGGTTTTTATTTATTCTATTTTAGTTTAATTTGTATTCCTTATTTTAATGTACTTTTAGATTTTGGTTTTAGTTTTGGTTTTTTATTTTATTTTTATTTATTTTATTTAAGTTTATTTTTTGTTTTATTTAGTTTTATTTAGGTTTTTTAGGTTTTTTAGGTTTTGGGTTCGTGGGTTTAGGGTTTTTGTATGTTTTAGGGTTTAGGGATTAAAGTATTAGGTTTTTTTTATTTTTTTTATTATTTATTTTTATTTTTGTGGTTTAGGGTTTAGGGTTTAGGTTTAGGGTTCAAGTTTTATTTTCGAGTTATAGGTTTTTGGATTTATTTTTAAACAGAGAACAAATTCAGATTCAACATTTCTTCATTTTGATTTCATCAACCATGTAACACACTAAGTTTCCTAAGACACAAGCAATGACATAGATAAAAAATGATCACATAGAACAAATCAAAACCCTAGATAACTAAAACCATCTCTATTGAAGACATGTTCCATATGCAACAAATCGGATCTTCTTCGCCACTGTTCACATCGAACCACCTCTCTAGTGAGATCCACCATTATATCCTCGATCTTTTCCTCCGGCACCACCACGACTGTAACCTTCATTGATCCTCCCACCTCCATAGCCACCACTGCTCTAACTTCCACATCCATATCCACCAGAACCTCTAGATTCCCCACCATCACTACGATAATTGTTTCCTTCGCCTTCGCCTCCACTATTAGATCTAGATTGACCCTAGTTGATGGTGATGTTCCTATCATCAATGTTCTGCCCATTCTTAGGGTTTAGGTTTAGCTTTAGGAATAGATTTATTAAGATTTAGGGTTTAGGTTTATTTTTTAATTTATTTAATTACTTTAGATTTAGGTTTGGGGTTTGGAGTTTGGGGTTTAGGGTTTAGTGTTCAAGTTTTAGGGTTTAGGGTTTAGGGTTTAGGGTTTAGGGTTTAGGGTTTTAGGGTTTTAGGGTTTATGATTTAGGTTTGTAGTAGCATTTAGTTTATGGTTTTAGGGTGTGGTGTGGTTTAGGGTTTAATGTTTAGGTTTAGGGTTAGGGTTTTTTATTTTTTTATTTTCTTTATATATTTTTAAAATTAAAAGGTTTAGTTTATATTTAGTTTTATTTTTTTATTTATTTTAGTTTACTTATTTTCATTTATTTTATTTATTTTTTTATTTAGTTTAGTTTTATTTTAGGTTTATTTATTTTTTGTTTAGGTCTTTATTTTAGTTTATTTTTTTAGTTTAGGCTTAGGTTTATTTATATTTTTTTTAGTTTATTTTCAATTTATTTTTAAGTTTAAGTTTTATTTTTATTTTTTTTTAGGTTTTTTATTTTTTTTTTTAGTTATGTTTTAGGTTTTATTTTAATTTATTTTATTTTAGTTTAGGTTTAGATTTATTTTAATTTATTTTATTTTATTTAGTTTAGGTATTTAGGTTTGTTTATTTTAGCTTTTAGTTTAGGTTATTTTATTTTAGTTTAGTTTATTTTTTAGTTTAGGTTTAGGTTTATTTTATTTTGTTTATTTTATTTTTATTTTAGGTTTAGTTTTTTTTGTTTAGGGTTCAAGATTTATATTTATTTTATTTTAGGTTTATTTTTAGGTTTAGATTTTATTTAGTTTTTTAAATTTTATTTTAGGTTTTTATTTTATTTCACATTTAGTTTTATCTTATTTAGGTTTTATTCTTAGTTTATTTTATTTTTTTTATATAGTTTAGGTTTATTTATTTATTTATTTTTTTATTTTTATTTTATTATTTTATTTTAGGTTTAGGATTAGGTTTTATTTTATTTTATTTTATTTTATTTTTAGTTTAGGCTTATTTATTTATTTTATTATTTTATTTAGTTTAGTTTTTAGGTTCTTTTAGTTTAGGGTGTGGTTTAGGGTTTAGGTTTAGGGTAGGGTTATTTAGGGTGGGTTTAAGATGGTTTATGGTTTAGGATTTAGTGTTTAGGGATTAGGGTTTAGGGTTTAGGATTTAGGTTTAAGGTTTTATGTTTATGGTTTAGGTTTAGTGTTTAGTTTAGGGTTTAGGGTTTAGGTTTAGGGTTTTAAGATTGTGGTTTTGTTTTTTAGTTTTGGTCTAGGGTTCAAGTTTTAGTTTAAGGTTTACATTTTTTTTTAATAGAGAACAAATTGAGATTCAACATTTCTTCTTTTTGATTTCATAAACCAAGTAACACACCAAGTTATGCAAGACACAAGTGACAACATAGATAAAAAATGAGCTCACATTGAGCAAATCAAAAACCTTAGATAATTAGAATCATCTCTACTATAAAGACATAGTTCCATTAGCAACAGATTGGATCTGTCATTGTCCATCTCCTAGTTGAACCACCCCGGCCTCTTGAGTAGCATGATCCACCATCATATCTTAGATCTCTCCCTCGGCCACCACCATGGCTGTAACCTCCATCGCTCCTCCAACCTCCATAAGCACAACCTCCATATCCACCAACACCTCCAGATCCCCTACCACCACTACTAATAGCCTCCACCTTCTCCTCCATGGGATCTAGATTGAGCTTGTGACATTGATTTTTCTATCATCAATTTCCCATTTAGGTTTATTAGGTTATGGCATAGTTTTTTTAATTTATTTAATTTAAGTTTATGTGAGGGGTTTGGGGGTTTAGGGTTGGGGGTTGAGGTTTAGAGGGTTTAGAGGTGGGGAGGGTTTAGGCTTTGACTTAGGGTTAATAGGAGGTTTTAGGGTTTAGGTTTAGGTTTAAAGTAGGTTTAAGGAAGGTTGATTTGAGGGTTTAGTTTAGGTGGTTAGGGGTGGAAGTTTAAGGGAGTTTAGGAGGAGGTTTAGTGGGTGATGTGGTTTAGGTGGGGAGTTTAGAGGGTTTAGGGTGAGGTTAGGGTCAGGGTTTAAGTTTGGGTTTAGGTTTAGGGTTTAGGTTTGGGGGTTTAGGGTTTAGGGTTAGTTAAGGTTTAGGGTCAGTTTAGACTTTAGATTTATGGTGGATTTAGATTTTTTTTTTTAATTAAGCAAATTAGTAGGTTTAGGTTTATTTAGTTTAATTTTTATTTATTTTAGTCTATTTTATTTTTTATTTTTATTTAGGTTTATTTCTATTTTAATATAATTTTGTTTATTTATTTTATGTTTATTTATTTTATTTTAGTTTATTTTAGTTTATTTTTTAAGTTTAGGTTTAGGTTTATGTTTGTTTTTAGTTTAATTTTATTTTATTTTTGTGTTTAGGTTTTATTATTTATTTTTAGGTTAAGGTTTAGGATTTTATTTTATTTTTTTAGGCTTAGGATTTTATTTTAGGTTAATTTTAGGTTATCTTTTTATGTTTAGGTTTAGGTTTATTTTAGTTTTTTTTTAATTTGTTTAGTTTAGGGTTTAGGTTTAGTTTATTTTAGCTTTAGGTTTAGATTTTATTTATTGTTGTTTAGTTTATTTTAGATTAGGTTTAGGTTTATTTTATTTTTATTTTAAGTTCAAGTTTTTTTTTAATTTAAGGTTTAGGTTTTATTTTTTATTTATTTTTAGGTTACTTTTTTTAGGTTTAGATTTTTATTTAGTTTTTATTTTATTTTATTTTAGGTTTATTTTATTTTTATTTTACATTTAGTTTTTATTTTATTTAGGTTTTCTTTTCTTAGGTCTAATTTATTTTATTAGTTTAGTTTAGGTTTTCATTTTTTTTAATTTTAAGTTTAGGTTTAGTTTTTAGTTTAGGTTTAGGTTAAAGTTTTGGCTTTTATTTTATTATTTCTTTTTAAGGCATAGGTTTTATAATTTATTTTATTTTTTTATTTTATTTAGTTTAGGTTTAGTTTTTAGGATTTAGGATTTAGGTTTTATAGTTTGGGGTTTAGGGTCTAGGGTTGTAGGTTATAGGGTTTAAGGTTTAGGGTTTAGAGTTTAGGAATTAGGGTCTAGGGTTTAGGGTTTAAGGTTGTAAGTTTAGGGTTAAGGGTTTAGGGTTAGGGTTTTTTTAAAAAAAATTTTAAAATTTTTTAATTTGATTTTTAAATTATGTAAACTGGTTGGTTTAGGTTTATTTAATTTATTTTTTATTTATTTTAGTTTATTTTATTTTT
>JAKCPB010001439.1:0-49802 GCA_021442155.1 Cymbidium sinense | reverse complement strand
TATTTCTCTAGAATGAGGTCGACTACTGATCACTCTCTGTGAGCTCTAGCAAACCTCTTGATGAAGAGGTGCTCCAACTCAACAAAGTCTTCACCGAACCATTGGACAGTTGCATCAATCAAATGCATCACAACTAATGAAAAGAGGAAGAGGTATATTATTTCCACCGGTTGCAACTCTTATGAAATGTGTTATCATGGGCTCCCACAACCATCAAAGACCTTAAAGGATGGTGGCACAAAACCCTAAATTAAACAAAAATGAAATAAAAACCTAAACCTAAAAGTAAATAAAAAATAAAACTTAAACTAAAAAAAATCTAAACCTAAAATAAACAAAGTAAAATAAACATAAACCTAAACTAAAGTAAACTAAACTAAATTAAATAAAACCTAAACCTAAACCCTAAACTAAATAAAATAAAATAAATAAAAAATAAACCTAAAAAACCATAACTAAAAAAACCTAAAAAATAAACCTATAAAACTAAAACCTAAAAAGAAATAAAATAAAAAACCTAAACCTAAAAATAAAATAAAATAAAACTAAACTAAAAAATAAACAAAAACCTAAACCTAAACCTAAAAACTAAACTAAAATAAAAAAAACAAAAACTAAAATAAACAAACCTAAAATAAATAAACTAAACTAAATGAAAGTAAAAAAAATAAACCTAAATAAAAATAAAAAATAAAATAAAAAAAATTAAATGAAAAATAAACTAAATAAACTAAAAAACCTAAACTTAAATTTACTTCATTTAAAACAAAAAATAAAAATCATAAACCCTAAACCCTAAATCATAAACCATAAAAACCCTAAACCCAAATAAACACCACTAAACCCTAAACCCTAAATCCACAACCCTGGACCCTAAAACCCCTAAACCCAAACCTAAACCCTAAACCATAAACCCTAAATCCTAAGAAGCTAAAACTTACCAAACTAAATAAACCTAAAAATAAAAATAAAATAAAAAAACCTAAACCAAAATAAAATAAAATAATATAAAATAAAAATCAAACCTCAACCTAAACCTAAGAGTAAAATAAAATTTTAAAACTAAACTAAAATAAATAAATTAAAACCTAAACTAAAAAAAATAAAAAAAACTTAAATAAAATAAAACTAAATCTAAAGAAAAATAAAATAAACCCAAAATAAAATAAAATAAAACTAAAATGAAACCTAAAAAAATAAACCTAAAATTAAAACCAAAATAAATTAAAATAAAACCTTAAACTAAAAGAAAACCTAACCTAAAATAAAATAAAATAAAGCTAAACCTAAACTAAATTAAATAAAACCTAAACCTAAACCTAAAACTAAATAGTAAATAAAATAAAATAAACTTAAAACTAACCTAAACCTAAACTAGAAAAGAAAACCTAAAATAAAAACCTAAAACCTTAACCTAAAAAAATAAAATAAACAAACTAAACCTAAAATAAAAAAATAAAACTAAACCAAATAAATAAAATAAAATAAACTAAAAAAATAAACCTAAACCTAAACCTAAACCTAAAAAATAAACTAAAATAAAACATAAATTAAGATAAATAAACCTAAAATAAATAAACTAAACTAAATAATAAAATAAACCTAAATAAAACTAAAAAAATAAACTAAAATAAATAAAATAAACTAAAATACTTAAATATGGGTTTACTTAATATATAATATATATATAAATGCTTAAACTCTAAACCCTATAACCCTAAACCTTAACCCTAAAACCCTAAACCCTACTCAAACCTAAACCTAAACCCTACCACAACCATACTATAACTCTAAACCCTAAACCCCTACCTTAAACCCTAAACCCAACCCTAAACCTCACCCACCTTAAACCACAAACCCTAAAATCCTAAAACCTACTTAAACTAAATAAATAAAAAAAAAAATAAAAAAACTTAAATAAAATAAAAATAAAAGTAAAATAAATAAAACCTAAAACCAAAAACTAAAAATAAAAAAATAAATAAATAGTAAACAAAATAAAATAAATAAAACCCTAAACTAAACTAAAAAATAAAATAAACCTAAAATAAAATTAAATAAAATAAAAAACTAAACATAAAATAAAAAAAAATAAAATTAAAATAAGATAAGAAATACTAAATAAAACCTAAACCTAAAAATAAACCTAAAATAAAACATAAAATAAATAAAAATAAACCTTAAACCTTAAACTAAAAACTAAACTTAAAATAAACAAAAAATAAAATAAACTAAACCTAAACCTAAACATTAAACTAAAATAAAATAAAATAAACCAAAATAAACCTAAACCTAAACTAAAATAAAACCTAAAAAAAACCTAAAACCTAAACTTAAATAAAATAAAACCTAAACCTAAACTAAAAATAAAAAAACTAAAACCTAAACCTAAAATAAAATAAAAATAACACTAAACTAAAAAATTAGCATAAACCTAAACCTAAACCTTAAAATAAACTAACTAAAAAAACTTAAACTAAAGAAATAAACTAAAATAAAATAAACTAAATAAAATAAAAATAAAATGTAAATAAATGAATAACTAAATAAACTAAACCTCTGGGGTTTACTTTTTAAGAAAACCATAAACCCTAAACCCTAAACTAAACACTAACCTAAACTAAACCACACTACACTAAACCCACTAAACTAACCACAGGCCTAAACCTAAACCTCCCTAACCCTAAACCTAAACCTTAATTCTTAAACCCAAACCTTAAATACCTAAACCACAGGCCACTCCACCTTAAACTAAACCACTAACCAAACCTGAGCTAACTGGGCCTCTAAAAAACCCTAAACTCTGCATAAAATACTAAACCCTAAACCCAAACCAAAAACCACCCTAAACCTAAACCCTAAACCCTAAACCAAACCACCTGAGCCACTACTAAAGCCTAAAACTAAAACTAAAATAAATAAAAAATAAAAATAAAATGCTAAACTAAATAAAATATAATAAATTAAAATAAAGACCTAAACTAAAACCTAAACCCTAAAAAAATATAAATATAATAAAAATAAAATAAAATAAATAAAATTGAATCTAAATTAATTAAAAACTAAATAACCTAAAATAAAATAAAATAAAATAAAATAAAAAATATAATAAACCTAAAATAAAATAAAATAAAACTAAATAAAAACCTAAACCTAAAATAAACTTAAAATAAAAAAAATAAAATAAATGTTAAACTAAAAAAACTAAAGATAAAATAAAATAAAATAAATAAAATAAACCTAAACCTATAAAATAAAATTAAAATAAATTTAAACTTAAACCTAAAATAATAAACTAAACCTAAACCTAAACTAAATAAAATAAAATAAACTAAAATAAACCTAAACCTAAAGTAAAAAAACCTAAAAAATATAAAACATACTTAAACACCTAAACCTAAACCTATAAAAAAAAACCTAAAAAAAAAAATCAAAATAAAACTCAACTAAAAAATAAACCTAAACCAAAGAAATAAACTAAAATAAAACTAAACTAAAATAAATAAACTAAAATAAATAAACTAAACTAAATAAATAAAAAATACCTAAATGTAAATAAAATTAACTCAAATAAATAAAAATAGACTATAAACTAAATAAACCTAAATCTACTTTTTACTTAATTTTAAAAAAGTCCTAAACCCTAAACCTACTAAAAAACCTAAACCTAAACCCTAAACCCTAAACAACCCACCTAAACCCTAAACCAAACCAAAAAAACCCCAAACTAACCCTAAACCCTAAAGTAAGTAACCCTAAAAAAGAATGAGAACCTTGATGTAGAACATCACCATCAACTCAGCTCTAGATCCAGTAGTGGAGGTGAAGGAGGCGTGGTTATTAGTGGTGGTGGGGATAGGAGGTCGGTGGATATAGAGGTGGTGGTCAAAGCAATGGTGGTTATGGAGGCGAGAGGAGTGACGAAGGTTATAGTCGTGGTGCGTAGGAGGAGATTAGGGATATGATGACAAATCTCACTACTCGAGAAGTGGGGTTGGTTCTGATGTGAACTAGAGAAATTAAAGAATGACCAATTTGATTGACGGTTCTACTTATCTAGGGTTTTTGATTTGCTCTATGGTTGCTCATTTTTTATCTATGTCATCGCTTATGTCTTAGAAAACTTGGGGTACTACTTGGTTGATGAAATTAAAAGAAGAAATGTTGAATATGAATTTGTTCTATTAAAAAAACTTGAACCCTAAACCAAAAACTTGAACCTAAACCTAAAATAAAACCCTAAACTTAAACCTAAACCATAAACCCTAAACTCTAAAAACCTAAACCTAAACCCCTAAACCCTAAACCCTAAACCCCCCACCTAAACCCTAAACCCAAACCTAAACCTAAACCCTACCCTAAACCACTAATAATAAACTAAACCCTAAAACTAACCTAAACCCCCTCACCCAACCCTATCCTAAACCCTAAACTAACCCTAAACCACTAAACCCTAAACCTAAACCTTGATTAAAGATGTCACTTTGGGAGTAGATCAAAAGAATGACTAATCTAACATAGTTATGGTGACTAAAGAAAATGTCTTGAATAGACTATTGATTTGAATACCCATAACCCTAAATCATATTATAATACTATATATTATAGTATAATGTAGCATCATATATTTGAGCATGTAGTGATGTGTTTTTGGATGTTATAAGATGTTTTGAAATTTTTTTAGTATATTATGGTATTGTGCCCTATAGTCTATATTAATATAAATCATAAAAATATTGATTTAATAAATCAAATAATGAAATTTGTTAAATTTGATGTGGGAATTAGGTTGTAATACCAAAGGTGTGCTATGCCACTTGTAGTCTAAAAGTAAGATTTTATGTTCAAAATAAATATTATATGTTGTAGATAGTATATCATATATATATGTTATTGCATTTTAAATTCTTTTAGTATTTTACAATCATGCAAGCCTATGAGCATTGCTAATAAAATGTTGATTTAGACTTTAAAATGGTGGAATTTGGCCAAATTCATAATAGGTAGAGCATGGCATCATAATATATTATTTCAATTTAAAATATGTGATACAACTAAAAATATAGTTTTTTTATTGTTTAGACTAATATTAAGATTTTATCTTAGCAATCCCTTGTGATGATATGCAATATAATATAATATAAAATAATATGTTATAGTGTATTATAATATAGGATGCCATAACATAAGTGTAGCATCATTCATTATAGCATACTACTATATTACTAATTATTGTTTAGCATATTTTAGTTTGTTATAGTATGATGTAGTAGAGTTTACTGGTATAATTCATAAAATATTGATTCATAGGTGAGATGGTGGGATTTGGCCAAATTAAATGTTCAAAAGAATGGAATTTTGCATCCAAAATAAATGTTCATTTTTTAACCAAATTTTATAATTTTTTTGCATAAAGTGATTCATTTTGAGGTGTAATATAAGATAATATATTATATGAAAGCATATTAAGATATAATGTACATAATAATATAACTTCACATATATATGAATGGGGTGGTGTGTTACTAAATATTACATTTTAGTATGTTTTACTTTCATTTAATATATTGGGTCAAAACTCACAAAAATGTTAATTTGAAGGTTGAGATGTAAGAATTTGGCCAAATTCACGGCACACCAAGAAGCAACAATTTGTACCATTCCTAATAGAAAATAATAATTTTACATCCAAAATGAACATTATTCATATTTTGAAAAATTTTTGTTATTTGTTCCTTTTAAGTGATTCTAATGAGGTGTAATGTTAAACAATATATTATATTATAGCAAATTATAATATAACATCATATATTATAAAATAATATAGTGTGTTAATTCACATTATAATATGTTTAGCATGATATTATATAGTTAGTTTGAGCTTGCACCATCATAAATCATAAAATATTGATTACAATATTAAGATGATGTAATTTGAAGGAATACATTGTTAGGCTTTTGGTTGAGGTATTAAAGGTGTACATAAGAGAAGAAATATGATTTGATGAGAATTGCATGTCAAGGACATGGAGGAGCTAGGGATCACACTTGCATTATACATGACATGTGAGGGTCTATGTTGAGGGCATAGAAGAAGAAAATCTATTGGATAAGGTTGGAATTTGATTTGATTTGTGGAAAGAAGATCCGGGATAAGAATCTATAATCCAGAGGATTAAGATCGAATCGACTTTAATTTGTTTTGCTTTAATTAATGGAGGAAGCATATAGAGCAGATTTTGCGCTCTGGAGGGGATTTGAGTTTGATTTCATAGATTTGTTTAGGGATGTATCCGCTAGGGATAAGTGTTTGGTTGGATTTCTTTGATTTAAACTCTACTAGGGGAGTTGATTTGATTTGGCTCCACTAAGGAAGTTGGTTTTGAATTTGATTTGTTTGCTTGACTTGTTAATATATGATTTAGGGCTCCACTAGGAATAAGGGTATCATTTAACTCCACTGCAAAAAATTAGATTGTGTTTAATTTAATCTAAGTTAATGTATGGACCAGGTTATGATGGACCCAGGAGGGCTATATCAGCCTAGACCTACCTTAAGTTTACAAATCCAAAGGGAAAGTCTACCAGCTACGGGGTAGAGCTAGCCAACCTAAGGGGTTGCCCTTCAGTGTGCAACGGCTGTGCTAAAAATAAGGAATAGTAGACTTACATCTTCCAAAGTAAGGAACAACCACTGGGGCCAGTACTAAACCTATGTTGTATCAATCAGTATGAGTGGTGAATCCATCAGCATAGTGAGAACCAAACTAAGGTGCCCATCGGTGTGCGATCAATCTAGAAAGAAAGCTTGTAGGCTTACAACTTTCCAAGAGGATCATCAAAATAGTCATCATCGGGGATAGATGCTATCTAACCTATAGACTATTAAGTGGGAGCCCAGGAAGGGCCCCGGACTTGAAGGTCGGAGGGAAGGAGGTAGGGGACTTATCCTAAACCTCAAATATACTCAACCTAGTCGATTGCATGAAGGTAATCAAGAAGAAAGCATAGTAGACTCACATCCTCTTAAATGAAGCCAACATAAGGTAGCTTACATCCTCCAAGTAAGAAAGGAAAGCATAGCAGACTTACATCCTTCAAAGCAAGAAGGCTGCTGGTGTGACACACTAGCAGGGTAATCACGTCGAGACCTATAATGAGTGAGTGTTGAGGGTTTTATCTCAACTCAGAGTAGCTCGAGACAAAAGCTATGTATTTTTTTTATATATTTATTTGTAGTTTATGCTAGTGTTGTGTCGATAATGGATAAGATGCTCCTCGGGTACTTTACACCTACCATAAACACATCATGGCAGATTCACAAATAAGAATACTTTCAACATAGAAGAGATTGAATTTGAAATGGAATTTTCATTGATGATAATTATTTTCAAATATGATTTATAATATTTCTTTAAGGAGAGCCTATTGATTGAAAGTATTGGGCACTCTCCCTTATGATTAATAAGCTGATAAGATCCTCCTTGTAGGCCTTCTCTATGGCAAAAAAGCCATCCCAAGTGGGTTCAAACTTGCCTCCCATCTTACGATAGGCAACAATCAATCTCCTTAGAACTAAAATAAGCTTTCTTACTTGAAAAGCTTTAGGACGGACCAACTTGTTATGAGCTTGAATCATTTTTTGTTTGTGTACAACGAGGTTTTGGCATGCTCCAGCCTCTCTCCTCCAAACATTTGAGCTCTTCTAAGCAACTTGGCATTCTTCTGTTGTGATCTTGCTACCCAGTTATCCTTAGTGATGGGAGTTGGACTCTAATGGTAGAATGGCACTTTGGACCCATAAACTAAGGAGAAAAGGTATTTTAGTTGAGTTCTATATGCGGTGCGGTAGGCCCATAAGGCTTCAACTAATCATGCCACTATCATGTTGTTGTTGAGTGTCTTCTTTAGTATTTTGATGAGAGTTTTATTGAAGACTACTAAGCCATTTTCCCTAAGGTAGTTGATGGTAGAATATCTCCAATCTATGTTGTGTCTCCAGAAAGTTGTTGATCTCGTTTCTTGAATACAATTATCAAACATAATTCATTGAGGCACTTGAACCTATATATGATATGGTTCCTAAAAATTAGAGCACATGTTGACGTGACCCACTGAGTGGAATCTCCTTTGCCCATTTGGAAAAGTAGTCAATAGCAGCTAAGATGAACTGATGTCCCTTGGAAGAAGATGGATCAATCAAACCCACTATGTCGATACCCCAACACTCAAATGGCCATGAGGCCAATGTAGGATGTAGAATGTTGGGTGGTTGGTGTAGGACCACACTGTGTATTTGACATTGTTGGCTTTGGCTAGCCATATCCGTGCAATCTTTGATCATTGATGACCAATAATATCTTAGTCTTTTGATCTTGCCTTTCATCCTCAGACTAGATTGGGTGGCTCCACATAATCCTGAGTGTACCTCGGTTACAATCTTACGGGCTTTGTGCTTGTCTAAACATTGTAACCACTTATGATCAAAAGACCGTTGGTACAAGACACCATCCACAAGTGCATAAGAAAGTGCTCTCTGCTTCATCTGATGGGCTTAGGGCTTCGCTTAAGGTAGTTTGCCATTATTTAGGTAATCCATGAATGGTTTCATCTAATCTAACTCCTCATCCTTCTTGCCAATGACAACCTCCTCTTCAAGAGAGTACTTTTTGATGAGTTCAATATCAATAAGGGATAAGACTTCTCTATTTTGGACCTTTATAAATATGGACTCATCCTCCAGACATGCCAACTCCTTGGCAACCTTGGCTAAAGCATACACTACAACATTCTCTCCTCGAGGAACCTTATAAATTATAACCTCTAGGATTTGGACAAACAACTCTATGGTGTACTTGTGGTAGTGATGGAGCTTGGGCTTTATAACCTTATAGGACCCAGCGATTTGGTTGATAATTAGTTGAGAATCCTCGAAGATGTTGATGTCCAGGATGCTTTGAGTAATAGCTAACTCCATACCTGCAATCAGAACCTCATATTCAACTTCGTTGTTGGTACAAGGATTGGATAGATAATATGAGAATCTCATCACATCATAGTCCAGAGTTAAGAGAACTACTTCTACCCTTGCCTTTCCTGGAATAGTAGATTGTGGTTATTCTTCTCTTTAAGAGGAAGTCGCACCATCAAAGTACATCTCACAGTGGTGAATTCTAGTATCTCCTAAGTTCATGATTTGTTCATCAGGGAGATCATCACTAAGCAGAGAGTCTATAAGAAGTGGGTCTGTTGTTAAGAAATCCTAATCTTGTCCTTTCCTTTCATGGAGGTACAAAGGTAATGTCAAACTATGAGAGGATCATGGATCATCATGCCAACCATCTGGATAGTGTCATCTATGTCATGAGATATTGTAGTGGATCGATCCTAGAGATTAACTTCACATTATGAGGAAGCATGTAGTGCTATAGCTTTTGGGATGCAAAGATTAAAGCTAGGCAATGCTTTTCAATGGGTGGATAATTAGCCTCAGTAGGGATTAGACAACGGCTGAGATAGTAGAGTGCATTTTTCTTCCCTTCGTCGTTGACTTGGGCCAACAAAGCACCAAGTGAGTCATCTAACACAGAAGTGTAAAGTATGAGAGGCTAGAATGGCTTCATCAAGTAATACTTGATGTCTTCAAATGCATGCTCACACACATCCCACTTGAACTTGGTGTCCTTTTTGACAAGTGCTGAGAATGGCTAACCTCATCCCGATAGGTTGGATATAAAGCGCCTTAGAGATACCAACCACCCTTGGAATGATCTGTGTTGAGTTAAACTTTTAGGGGGTGGCATTTTTAATGTTGCCTTGATCTTCTTCGGATCTATTTTGATTCCCTAGTGTCGGACAACCAACTCAAGGAATTTCCCTGAAACTACTCCGAATGCACACTTCAGGGGGTTAATTTCGAGGTTAAATTGTCTTAACTGTTTAGAAAGTACTCTCAAGTCAAAGAGATGGTCTTCCTTTGATCTGCTTTTGACCACAAGATCATCGACATAGCACTCGACTTGATGATGAATGAGTTCATCGAAGATTCGAGTCTAAAATAAAATAAAAACCTAAACTAAAACCTAAACCTAAACCTAAAAATAAAATAAAATAAACTAAAATAAAGTAAATAAAAACCTAACTACACTAAAAATAAAAAAAACCTAAGAATAAAAAACCTAAATAAAATAAGAACTAAACATAAAATAAAAATAAAATAAACCTAAAATAAAATAAAATAAAAACTAAATAAAAACCTAAACCCTAAACTAAAAAAAACCTAAAACCTAAAATAAAAATAAAATAAACAAAATATAATAAACCTAAACCTAAACTAAAATAAACTAAACTAAAATAAATAAAACTTAAACCTAAACTAAACTAAATAAAATAAAATAAACTAAAAATAAACCTAAACCAAAACTAAAACCTAAAAATAAACCTAACATAAAAACCTAAAACCTAAACAAAAAAAAATAAAATAAAAACCTAAACCTAAATATAAAAATATAAAATAATACCTAAACCTAAAAAATAAAATCAAAATAAAATTCACTAAAAAATAAACCTAAACCTAGAAAATAAACTAAAATAAAAAAACTAAAAAAATCAACCTAAAATAAATAAACTAAACTAAACAAAAATAAAAAATAAAATAAATAAAATAAAATAAACTAAAATAAATAAAACTAAACTTTATAAACTAAATAAACCTCTTGGTTGATAAAAAACCCAAACCCAAATCCTAAATCCTAAACCTAAACCCTAAACCATAAACCATAAACCCTAAACCACTAAACTAAATAAACTAAATAAACTAAACCATTTTGCTTAATTTAAAAAACTAAACCTTAAATCCTACCCTAAACCCTCCCTAAAACCCTAACCCCAGCCAACTACTGACCTAAACCCTCACACCCTAAAACTAAACCATAAACCCTAAACCCCAAACCCTAAACTAAAACCTTAACCTAAACCCAAAACCCTAAACCTAAACCCCAAACTAAACCTAAACTTTAAGTAACTAAATAAATTTAAAAATAAACCTAAACCTAAAACTTAATAAACCTAAACCTAAACCTAAACTAAAACCCTAAGAATGGGCAAAACTTTGATGACAGGAACATCACTGTCAACTAGGCTCAGTCTAGATCTAGAGGTGGAGGTGAAGGCCAAGGGGATGGTTATAGCAGTGGTAGTGGGGGATCTAGAGGTGCTGGTGGATATGGAGGTGGTGGTAGGAGTAGTGGTGGTTATGGAGATAGGAGGAGCGATAGAGGTTATAGCCGTGGTGGTGGAGGGAGATCGGGATATGATGGCGGATCCTACTTGAGGGGCGGGTTGGTTCGATGGAAGGAGAAAGCGAAGAATGACCTATCCGATGGCTTATGGAATTGTGTCTTAGCATTATAGGCAGTTCTACTTATCTAAAAATTTTGAATTGCTCTATGGGTGCTCATTTTATCAATGTCATCGCTTGTGACTTAGAAAACTTGCTACTTTTAATGAAATCAAAAGAAGAAATGATGAATCTAAATTTGTTCTATATTAAAAAAAAATCTTAAACCTAAACCTAAAACCAAAACCCTAAACCCCAAACCATAAACCCTAAACCCTAAACTAACCCTACAAAGCTAAAAATGTAAACCTAAACTAAATAAAATTGATAAATAAAATAAATAAAAAACCTAAATCAAAATAAAATAAAAAATAAAATAAAATAAAACATAAACTAAAACTTAAACCTAAACTTAAACTAAACCTAAACTTAAAAGAAAATAAAAATAAAATCTAAACTAAAATAAAATAAATAAAAACTTAAACTAAATTAAAAAATAAAAACTTAAATAAAATAAAACTAAACCTAAAATAAAATAAAATAAACATAAAAAAATAAAATAAAATAAATACTAAATAAAACCTATATAAAATAAAATAAAAAAAATAAAAAATAAAACCTAAACCCTAAACCAAAAAAATAAAAACTAATCCTAAAATAAAAATAAAATAAACAAAATAAAATAAACTAAACCTAAACTAAAATAAATAAAATTAAAAAAAATAAAAAACTAAACTAAAAACTAAAATAAATAAAATAAAATAAATAAAATCTAAACCTAAACCTAAACCTAAACTAAAATAAATAAAATAAACTAAAATAAACCTAAAACTAAACTAAAGAATAAAACATAAAAAATAAATAAATATAAACTAAAACTTAAACTTAAAACCTAAAAAAAAAAAAATATAAGAACCTAAACCTAAAAATAAAAAAACCTAAAAAAATTAAAATAAAACTGAACTAAAAAAAATAAACCCAAACTTAAAAAATAAACTAAAATAAAAACCTAAACTAAAATAAATAAAACTAAAATAAAACAAACTAAATAAATAAAAGTAAATAAAATAAAATAAAATAATAAATAAAATAAATAAAAATCCAAATAAATTAAATAAACTAAACCTCTGGTTTTAATTTAAAAAAATCCCTAAATCCTCCCTAAACCTTAAACCCTAAACTAACATAAACCCTAAACCACCCTACTGACCACAACTCTAAACCTAAACCTAAACTAAAACCTAAACTAATAAACCTACTGTTTTATTTAATGAAAAATTAAACCATAAATCCTAAACCCAAAACCAAAAACTACCCTAACCCACCCAAACCCCAAACCCCAAACCCTAAACTAAATCCTAAAAGCTAAAACCCTAAACCTAAACTAAATAAAACCTAAAAATAAAATAAATAGAAAACCTTAACAAAAATAAAATAAAAACCTAAACTAAAACCTAATCCTAAACCTAAACCTAAACCTAAAAAGAGAATAAAATAAAAAATAAAAACTAAACAAAAATAAAATAAATAAAAACCTAATAAACTAAAATAAAATCTAAATAAAATAAAACTAAAATAAAATAAAATAAAAAAAACCTAAAATAAAATAAAATAAAACTAAACCTAAAAAATAAACTTAAAAAATAAACCTAAACCCTAAACTAAAAAAAAAACTAATAAAATAAAATAAGATAAACCTAAACCTACTAAAATAAATTAAACTAAAATAAATAAATTCTAAACCTAAACCTAAATAACCCTAAATAAAAATTAAATAAACTCAAAATAAACCTAAACCTAACTAAAAATAAATCCTAAAAATAAAACCAAAAAAAACATAAAACCTAAAACTAAAAAAATAAAATAAAAACATAAACCTAAACCTAAAAATAAAAAATAAAAGCTAAACTTAAAAATAAAATAAAAATAAAATTAAACTAAAAAATAAACCTATAGCTAAACCTAGACCTAAAAAATAAAATAAAATAAAAATCTAAACAAAAATAAATAAACCTAAAACTAATAAACTAAACTAAACAATGATAAAAATAAACCTAAATAAAAATAAACTAAAATAAATAAAATAAACTAAATAAACTAAATAAAAACTAAACCTTAAAACCTAGAAACTAAACCTAAAAATAAAATAAAATAAATAAAAAATAAACTAAATAAAATAAAATAAAACAAAAAATACCAATAAACTAAAATTAACTTAATAAAAAGCTTAAATAAACTATAAAAATAAAATAAACCTAAATAAAATAAAAACCTAAGAAAAAATAAACCTAGAATAAAATAAAATAATACTAAATAAAAACATAAACCTAAAAAATAAACCTAAAAATAAAATGAAAAAATAAATAAAAATAAAACCTAAACCATAAAATTTAAAAAAAACTAAACCTAAAGAAAAATAAAATAAACAAAATAAAATAAACCTAAACCTAAACTAAAATAAAACTAAAATAAATAACCTAAAAAAAAATAAATCTAAACCTAAACCTAAACTAAATAAAATAAAATAAACTAAAAATAAACCTAAACATAAACTAAAAAATAAACCTAAAAATAAACCTAAAGTAAAAACCTAAAACGTAAACCTAAAAAAATAAAATAAAAACCTAAACATAAATTAATAATAAAAATTAAAACCTAAACCTAAAAAATATAATAAAAATAAAACTCAACTAAACTATAAACCTAAACCTAAACCTAAACCCAAAAAGTAAATTAAAATAATAAACCTAAACTAAAATAAGTAAACCTAAAATAAATAAACTAAACTAAAAAAAATAAAAAAAATAAATAAAAAAATAAAATAAACTCAAATAAACTCATATAAATAAAAATCTAATTAAACCTAAACCTACGGTTTACTTAATTAAAAATATCTTAAACCCTAAATCCTAAATCTAAACCCTGACCTAAACCTAAACCTAAAAATAACCTTAAATCCCAAACCCTAAACCCAACCCAAACCAACCCTAAACCCTAAACCTAAAACCTAAAACCCTAAATCTAAATCCACAAAACCCTAAACCCCAAACTAAAACCAAAACCCACAAAACCCTAAAACCTACAAAACCTAACCCCAAACCTTAAACCCTAAACCCAACTAAACTAACTAAACCACTAATCCTAAACCCTAAGAATGGGAAAAACCTTGATGGCCGGAATATCACCATCAAGTAGGCTCAGTCTTGATCTGGTGGTGGAGGTGAAGGAGGATGTGATGGTTGTCGCAGTGGTGGTGGGAGATCTAGAGGTGTTGGTGGATATGGAGGTGGTGGTTAGAGCAGTGGTGGTTATGGAGGCGGAAGGATGAAGATTTCATCCACTGTGGTGCAGAGGGAGAGATCAGGGATATGATGGTGGATCCCACTACTTGAGAGGCAGGGGTGGTTCTGATGGAAATTGGAGAAATTGAAGAATGATCGATTTGATCTGCTACTTATGGAACCGTGTCTTTATAGTAGAGATGATTCTACTTTTCTAGGGATTTTGATTTTCTCCATCAGTTCTCATTTTTGATCTATGTCATCCCTTGCATCTTAGAAAACTTGGGGTGCTACATTATTGATGAAATTGAAAAGAAGAAATATTGAATTTGAATTTCTTCTCTGTTAAAAAAAACCTTAAACTCTAAACCCTAAATTAAAACTTAAACACTAAACAAAATATCACACAATGTTATAACTAAGCAAAAAAGAATAAAATACCGGTGCAGTTGGGTACCATCGTACAAACCTTAAACACTAAACCTTAAACCCAAAACCCTAAACCCTAAACCTAAAACCTAAAAACACTAAACCTAAAACCCTAAACCTAAATCCCTAACCCTACCTAAACCCTAAACCCTAAAACCCTACAAACTAAACCTTGAACCCTAAAAAAAACCATAACAAAACTGCAAAAACCCTAAACCCCCCAACCCAAACCCCTAAACTAACCCACCCTACCAACTAACCAAAATCCTAAACCCTAAACTTACCTAAACTCTAACCACACCCAAACCCTAAACCCTAAAACCCCAAACCTTGAATAAAGATGTTGGAGTAGATAAAGAATGACCTAATCCAAACATAGTTATGGTTGCTCAAGAAAATGTCTTCAAGAGACATTCCCTTGACAATTATAGATTTCAATACTTTAAACTCTAACCCTAAATTATATTATAATACCATATATTATAGTATAATGTAGCATCATATGTTTGAGCATGTAGTGATGTGTTTTGGATGTTATAAGATGTTTTGAAATGCTTTAGTATATTATGGTATTATATAGTCTATATTAATATAAATCATAAAAATATTGATTTAATAAACCAGATGATGAAATTTGTTAAATTTGAAGTGGTCATTAGCTTGTAGTACCAAAGTGTGCTACGCCACCTATAGTCTAAAAGTAAGATTTTATGTTCTAATTAAATATTATATGTTGTAGAATAGTATAGCATCATATATCATAACATATTCACATTTTGAATTCTTTTAGAATTTTACAGTCATGCAGTCGAGCCTACACTAGCATTATTTATAAAAATGTTGATTTAGACATTAAAATGGAGGAATTTGGCCAAATTCATAATAGGTTGAGCATGGCATCATATTATATTATTTCAATTTAAAATATGTAAGTGATATGACTAAAATATATAGTTTTTTATTATTTAGACTAATTTTATGATTTTTTTATCTTAAGCAATCCCTTGTGATGTGATATGCAATATAATATAATATAATATGTTATAGTGTATTATAATATATGATGCCATAACATAGTGTAGCATCATGCATTATAACAAACTATTGTGTATTTGTATTTGTTGTTTAGCATATTTTAGTTTGTTATAGTATGATGTAGTAGAGTTTGTCTTGGTATAATTCATAATACTGATTTATATCTAGATGATGGGATTTGGCCAAATTTAAGGTAAGCTTTAGGGAACATCATTGGGGGTGTGCTATGGTGTGTCATTTCATCAAAAGAATGGAATTTTGCATCCAAAATAAATGTTCATTTTTCAACCAAATTTTATAAATTTTTTTGCTTAAAGTGATTCATTATAAGGTGTAATGTAAGATAATATATTATATGAAAGCATATTAAAATATAATGTACATAACAATATAACTTCACATATATATGAATGTGGTGCTATGTTACTAAATGTTATTGTACATTTTAGTATGTTTTACTTTTGTTATAATACATTGGGTCAAAACTCACACAAATGTTAATTTGAAGGTTGAGGTGGAAGAATTTGGCCAAATTCACACACCCAAGCAACACCAAAATTATGCTATTTTGTACCATTTCTAATAGAAAAATAAGAATTTTACATCCAAAATGAACATTATTCATATTTTGAGAAAATTTTGTTATTTGTTCCTTTTAAGTGATTCTAATGAGGTGTAATGTTAGACAATATATTATATTATAGTAAATTATAATATAACATCATATATTCTAATATAATATAGTGTGTTAATTCACACTATAATATGTTTTGCATGATATTGTATAGTTAGTTTGAGCTTGCACCATCACAAATAATAAAATGTTGATTACAATGTTAAGATGATGCAATTTGAATGAATACATTGTTAGGCTTTTGGTTGAAGTATTAATGGTGTGCATAAAAGGATAAATAAGATTTGATAAGAATTCCATGTCAAGGACATGGAGGAGATCTGCTAGGGGATCACACATGCATTGGACATGACATGTGAGGGGTCTATGTCGAGGGCATAGAAAAAGAAAATCTGTTGGGGATAAGGTTTGAATTTGATTTGATTATATGATTTATGGAAAGAAGATCCGTTGGAGATAAGAATCTATAATCCACCATGGATTAAGATCGAATCGACTTTAATTTATTTATTTTAATTGATTTGGAGGCATATCTACTAGAGATATGAGCTTGAGTCCACTTGGGATTGGGTATATGAACCTTCCACTAAGGAAGCAGTTGGGATATGCACTGGGGATTATGATTTGAGTTTGATTTCATAGATTTGTTTGGGGATGTATCCACTGGGGATAAGAGTTTGGCTAGATTTCTTTGACTTAGACTTTACTGGGTGAGTTGGTTTAATTTGGTTCCACTAGGGAGGTTGGTTTTTAATTTGGCTATAGTAGGGAGAAGGGTATGATTTAACTCCACTAGGGAAAATCAAATTGGGTTTAATTTAATTTGAGTTAATGTATGGACCATGTCGGTGTGCGATAGGCCCACTAAGAAGGGGCTATATCAGCCTTGACCTACCTTAAGTTTACAAATCCAAAGGGATAGTCTATCAGCTGCAGGTAGAGCTAGCCAACTAAGGGGTTGCCTTTCGGGTGCAATCGTTGTGCTAGGAAGAAGGCGTAGCAGACTTATATCTTCTAAAGCAAAGAAAAATTGTTGGGGTGACTTGTTGGATGCACCACAAATTGAACTTGACCTAGGGCGACTATTGAGTGAATGTCGTTGGAGACTTATGTCAACTCAAAGTAGTCAAGATTAATATTATATTAATTTCATGTGATTTGATATGGTTTGCTTGGTTTAGTATGATTTTGAATTGAAGGCATATCCTGGGGATGTGAGCTCAGTCAAATTTGATAGATTTAATTTATGGACCATATCATTGTGCGATGGACCCACTTAGAAGGGGCTATATTATACTTGTCCTATCTTAGATTTATAAATCAAAAGGGATAGTCTACTAGCCGTTGGGTAGAGCTAGCCAACATAAGGGGTTGTATTCCGGTGTGCAATGGTTGTGCTAGGAAGAAGGTGTAACAGACTTACATCTTCTAAAGCAAGGAACAATTGTTGGGGTGACTTGTTGATAGCATAACAAATCGAACCCGACTTAGGGGTGACTACTAAGTGAATTCTATTGGGGACTTATATCAACTCAAGAGTAGTCAAGCGATTCCTATAAGGAGTTTTGCTGACATTGCCCTAAAGATAGGATACCTGCCTTGGAAAAGGTATCGCTAGGGGTGTCCTCCTAATCCATAAGTGAATCTATATTTTGTTTATATATTTGTGTGGACCATGTTGGTCTGCGAGGGACCACCGAGAAGGGCTATGTTGCCTTGACTCTGATTTATTGGACTAAGGGAGAATCTGCACATCCACAGCATAGATTCTCCAACCACAGGGGTGGCTACCAAGAAAGGGGAACTGTCAATCTGATAGTAAACTAGGTAGTATCTAAATGGGGTCACACAGGATGTGATCCAAAAATAGTGCCCACAGGGGAGGTGCTACTAGGGGCATTATCCTAAGCCCTTGAAAAGAAAGCCTATAGGTTTTGATGGCCAACTAAAAGAAAAAGCATAGCAGACTTACATCTGCCATGAGTGGTGTATCCTAAGGTGCGAGAACCAACGAACCTAAAGTGTATCCATTAGTATCAGTGGTGTATCCATCAGGAGAGTGAGAACCAACCAACCTAAGGTGCCCGTCGATGTGCAAGGATCAATCTAGAAAGAAAGCATGTATGCTTACAACTTTCCAAGTAACTGATCATCAGAATAGTCTATCATCGACAAAATAGATGTTATCTGACCTAGAATGACTACTAAGCGGGGAACCCCGAGGAAGGACTAGACCCATACTTAAAGCAGTCAAGAGGGAAGGAGCTACTAGAGAACTTATCCTAAATCTCAAATATACTCAACCCAGTCAGTGCACGAAAGTTAATCAAATAAGAAAGCATAGTAGACCCACATTTTCTTAAATTTAGCCAACTTGATAGCTTACCGGCCATGCAATAAGGCCTACCAAACTAACAAAATGCTTATCGGTCGTGATGGTCAAGGAAGAAAAAACATAGTAGACTTACATCCTCCAAAGAATGAAGAGCAGGGTGACACATTAGCGGTCGTCAGACCTAAAGCGCTACTAAGTGAATGTCATTTGGGAGTGGTTATCTCAACTCAGAGTAGCCGAGACAAAAGATATGTCTTTTATTTTATATGTTTGTGTGTAGTTTGTCTTTGTGTTGTGTCGATGAAGGATAGGACACCGCTCGAGTTCCATACATCTTCCTAAACACATGGCGATTTGAAACAAGAATACTTTCAACATGGAAGAGATTGAATTGAAATGAAATTTTCATTGATGATAATTATTTTCATACATGATTTATAATATTCTTTTAAGTGGAGCCTATTGATTGGAAGCATTGGGCACTCTCACTTATGATTAATAAGCTGATAAGATCCTTTTTGGTAGGCCTACTCTATGGCAAAAGGGCCTTCCTAAGTGGGTTCAAACTTGCCTCCTATCCTATGACGGGCAATAATCGGTCTCTTTAGAACTAAAATAAGCTCTCCTACATGAAAAGCTCTAGGATAGACCAACTTATTATGAGCTTGAATCATTTTAGCTTTATACAACTCAAGGTTTTAGCATGCCCACATGCGTCTCTTTTCCAAACCTTTGAGCTCTTTGAACTGCAACTTAGCATTCTACTCTGTTGTGATCTTGCTACCCACAGATATCCTTAGTGATGGGAGTTGGACTTCTAATGGTAGAACAACTTTAGACTCATACACTAAAGAGAAAAGAGTATACTGAGTTGGAGTTCTATATGTGTTGTGATAGGCCTACAAGGCTTCAACTAACTACTCATGCAACTATCTTATTATCGAGTGTCTTCTTTAGTATTTGGATGAGAGTTTTATTGAAGGATTTTGCTAAGCTATTTTCTCTTGTATAGTTGATGGTAGAATATCTTCAGTTTATGATGTGTCTCCGGGCAAAGTAGTTGATCTCGGTGCTCTTGAATGTAGTATCATTATCAGATATAATTTAACAAGGCACTTTGAACCTATATATAATATGGTTCTTAAAAAAATACTATGACATCTATGAGTGGAATCACTTTCAATTTTGAAAAGTAGTAGCGGCTAAGATAAATGATGACCCTTGAAGAAGGAGGATCAATCGGACCTACACATGCACCAAGCACCAAATGGCTGAGGCCAATGTAGGATGTAGAATTTTGGGTGGTTGGTGTAGGACCACCGTGTATTTGACATTGGTGGCATCTAGCCATATCCATGCAATCTTTATCATCGACAAGTGGTATCCTAGTCTCTTGATCATGGCTTTCATCTTGGACAGATTAGTTGGCTCCACATAATCACTGTACCTCAATCATGATCTTATGCTTCGTGCTTGTCTAAATAATGTAACCACATATGATCAAAAGACCACCAGTATAAGACACCATCCACAAGAGTGTAGGAAAGTGCTCACTACTTTATTTGATATGGGACTTCTTTTGAGGTAGTTTGCCTTTATTTAGGTAATCCATGAATGGTTGACAATCTAACTCATCATCCTTCTTGGCATTGGTAACCTCCCCTTCAAGAGTACTTTTGATGAGTTCAATATCAATAAGGGATAAGACTTGTCAATTTTGGACTTTTATTGATATGGACTCATCCTCCAAACATGCCAACTATTTGGTAAGCTTGGCTAAAAGCATATATGTTCTCTCCTTGAGGAATCTTATAAATGGTAACCTCAGGATTTGGGCCAACAACTCTATGGTGTACTTATGGTAGTGTTAGAGCTTGGACTTTATAACCTTATAGGACTCAGTGATTGGTTGATAACTAGCTGAGAATCCTTGAAGATGTTGATGTTCTAGATGCTTAGAGTAATGACTAACTCCAGATCGATAATCAAAGCCTCATATTTAGCTTCATTGTTGGTGCAAGGATTGGACAGATGATATGAGAATCTCATCACATCATGGTCCGAAGTTAAGAGAACTATTCCTACCCCTTCCTTTCCTGGAATAGTAGATTGTGGTTCTTCTCCTTTTTAAGAGGAAGTTGCACCATCAAAGTACATCTCCCAGTGGTGAATGCTAGTATCTCCTAAGTTCATGATTTGTTCATCAGGGAGATCATCACTAAGTAGAGTGTCAGTAGGAAGTGGGTGTGTTGCTAAGAAATCTGCTAGCGCTTGTTCTTTCACCGCACGGAGGGGTATAAAGGTAATGTCAAACTATGAGAGGATCATGCACCATCGTGCCAACCGTCTAGATAGCATCGGCCATGTCACTATATATTATAGTGGATTGATCCTAGAGATTTAGTTCACCTTATGAGGAAGCATGTAGTGTTGTAGCTTTTGGGATGGAAAAATTAAAGCTAGGCAATGCTTCTCAATGGGTGGCAAGTTAGCCTAGGTATTAGATGGCAGTTGAGGAAGTAGAGTGCATTTTCCTTCCCTTCATCATTGGCTTGGGCCAACAAAGCACCAAAGGAGTCACCTAATAGTAGTGTAAAGTATGAGCGGCTTGACCGGGATAGGGTCTACTAGTGGTGTCATCAAGTAATGCTTGATGTCTTCGAAGGCATGCTCACACTTGTCACCCCACTTGAACTTGGCAGCCTTTTTCATGCAAGTCTTGAGAATGGTGACATCTTCACGATAGGTTGGATATAAAGCATCTTAGATACCAACCTTGGAATGATCGAGTTGAGTTAAACTTTTATTGGGTAGTATTTCTAATATGCCTTGATCTTCTCTAGATCGATTTTGATTCCCTAGTGTTGGACAACAAACCAAGGAATTTCCTTGAAGCTAGTCCAAATGCACACTTTGGGGGTTCATTTTGAGGTTAAACTATCTTAATTATTTGAAAACTACTCCCAAGTTAAATAGATGGTCTTCCATTTCTCTACTTTTGACCATGAGATCATCCACAAAGCACTCAACTTGATGATGAATGAGTTCATCAAAAATTTGAGTAATAGCCTACTGGTATGTAGCACCAGCATTTTTAAGACTGAAAGGCATGTCCTTATAGTAATAGATTCTGATCAGGGTTCTAAAAGTAGTATTTCTTTCATCTTTAGGGGCCATCTTTAATTGGTTATATCCATATGAGCCATCCATGAAAGAGAAGACCGCATGAGATGAGGCAATGTCAACCATCAGCTCTGAGATTGGTAGTGAAAATTCATCTTTTGGACATGCCTTATTTAAATCCCTAAAATTGATGCATATGTGAATTTGACCAATCTTTTTCTTAACTGGGATGGCGTTGGCTAACCAAGTAGGGTATTTTTCTTCCCGAATGAAGCTAGCATCGATCAGTTTCTTGACTTGAAATGACGTTATTCTATGTCTGTCATGCATCTAGGAGCACCTTAATAGGGTTAGCGGTAGGCTAATGCTAGTTTATGGACGAGCCAATCCAGAATCTCTTCATAACTCCATGAAAAGTAGTCCTTAAACTCAATCAATAGCCTAACTAACTCATTGGTTTCAATTTCATTCAACAAAGAACTGATGTATGTCAGGCGTAGATCATCTTCAATTCCTAAGTTGATTTCCTTGAGCTCGCTGATGGTTGATTTGATCTCTTCTTCAAACTCTGGTGGTGCATCTTTAACATCAAAATCATCATATCATCTAAGGTTTCTAAGCACAACTCCTCATATGAGTTAATGTGATTTGAAAAGAACCTATGAGATTTGAAATGATTGGTGATGACTAAGCAATAATCGTCATAACTGACTAAACTCATTGTACCTGGTCTTGATTGAGAGATTTTGCATTTGTTCTTTTATATTCTTTCAAAGTAGTATGACTTGTGCTTTGACCAAGTATGTGGGATTACCCTTTCTTTGCTAAATTATGAACACAAGATAAGTACCAATCAAAAGGTAATTCTATTAAATTTTTATATGAATCATCCTTAAGTTCTACATCAACTTCTTGACTTGAGGATGATGCTCCCAGAAAGAACCTCTAAGTCTTCACACCTGTGGATGACTTAGGGGCTTACCAAACCCTCACCTTTTGAGAAAAAGAGGTTGGAGCTAAGTTTCTCAAGCGATGCCTAATTGTTTCACATATAGACTTGGATACACTTATGCTTTGCTTTGGAGCTAGGTCTTCATCTCTATCTCACTCAAGTGTCACCTCCAAGGCAATCTACTGTAGAGAAGAGCTGGCAGGTATACTAATCATATAAGACTCATCCTATGAACTAGAATCTAAGTCTATATGGATAGCAAGTGTACTCTTGGTAGTAGGGATCTTATTGGGTGGCCAATAAGAGGTTTTCAACCCCTAGGACTACCTCCTGGCCTCTTCCTCCAGTGGAGGTCAGTCATCTACCCATATGTTGAATGGAGTAATGAACGTGGGTAGAATCTAATGTCATGCTCCACTTCCTCCTCTAAGTTTATTTGCGCTTCCTTTTATTTTCTTTTTTATTTTCTCTTTTCTTTTCTTCTTTTTTTTTTTTCTTTTTCTTTTTCTTTTTCTTTTTTTTTTATTTTTAAACTTTGTCCAAGTTCACGAATAGACTTGTTTATTTTGAGGAGGTAGTAAGCCCCATCCTCATATATATGTCTTATGAACTATAAATGAGATCTCCTTTGACACATAGATGATCCCACCTCTCAGAAACTTCATTCACTGATGTAGAGAGGATTGAATTATGTTGTTTGCATGTATCCATGGTCTACTAAGCAAAGCATTGAAAGATGTATCAGAGCCTATAATGTGAAACTTGGCTTTGGTCTTCCAATCATCTATCTCCAAGGGAAACACTATGGAGCCTAAGGCCTGTTGACCTCACTTTTGGAGTGCGATTCAATCTTCCCATCTTAGACTTAGGAGTCTTCTAGGCACTAAGACTTCCCTAGTCATAAGACACTTCTAATAATTAGGTAAACACCTAACCTAAGCCTAAAGACTTAGAAGGGTTAACCATAGGATTAGGTTATGCCTTAGGGATTAGGATAATCCACCTACTCTACAACCCAAATCCAATCCATGTTCACCTTCTCAAACCAAACCTCAAGTTCAATTCAAACATCAAAATCAAATCCAAACCTAAATTCCAAAACCAAATGATTGAAGCCTATGATCAAATCCAAACTTGAAACCCTTCTTAAGCCATATGACCTATCCAATGGACTTAGCCAAATCTTAATCCAAATCAATCCAAAATCAATTGATTTTATCATAATAAATTTATATCTTCAATCATCTTCCTAAATATAATTCAAATCTACATTCAAATTATCAAAACTAAATCAAACTAAATAAAATTAAATCAAAACCCTTCTAAGCCATATGACCTATCCCATGGACTTAGCTAAATCTTAATCCAAATCAAGTCAAACTCAATTGATTTTCTCACAAATCAATCATATTTTGATCATCTCCACAAATTTAAATGAAATATACATTTAAATAATCAAACTAAATCAAACCAAATCAAAATCCAAACCTAAGCCACATGACTCAACTCCATGGATTTAGCCAAATTCATTCATTTCAAAACCCAAATTTAATTGATTTTCTCGTGAATCAATCATACCTTCAATCATATTCACAAATACAAATGAAATCTATAATCATCAAACCAAACCAAAATCAACCCAAGTCAAACCCAACTTAACCCTTTTGACTTGAAATGTTCAAATGAACCAAAACCCATTTGAACCTAAGCCAATTGCAATTGAATTTATATATCAATCCCAAATTCATATATAAAGTCAACTAAATCAAACTCAACCCAAAATCAAGCCAACTAAACCCAATTGGTCCACTTGACCTAAAGTGGCCAATTTGACCTATTTGAGCCAAGTTCTAATCCTACCCAAATTGGATTGAACCAAGCCATCAGAACCTCCCATCATGATTGTTGATCACCCTAGGTTGATCAATTGTCACAAATTGGGTTAAACTAAGTCAACTTGGTCATTTAACCAAGTCAACCTCTTAAACCATAAGAACCCAAACTAGCCAAATTACAACCTAAGACAAATCCCTTGAAACCAATGATTCATACCAAATCAAAATCAATATTTGAATATGACTTGACCTTCAATTGAGTCAAACCAAACCCAATTGGACCTCTTGACCCAAGTTGACCCAAATTGATCTAAATAACCAAATTGGGTCAAATCAAAATATAAACCAAATTAATTGCAACCAATGGGTCAAGTTCATTCTGAAATGATTGTTGAACTTGACCAAAGCCATGATTGGACCCAATTGAACCCAATTGACCTACTTAGCCCAAATTGACCTAAAGGTTCAAGTTGGCCTAAATCAAAATCAAATCCAAATTAATTGAAACCAAAGCCTACAATCATCTTCAATTTGTCAACTAAACCCAAACTAACACCCAAGCTAATTTGGCCAATTTAGTCAAATTGGTCAACTTAACCCATTTGACCCAAATGAATTCAAATGAGCCAAAATCAAATCTAAAACTAAACCAAACCATTTTGAACCAAAACATCCCAAATGATCATATGAACTTGACCCAACCCTTGGTTTGACCCAAATTGACCAATTGGTCAACTTGGCCCAACTTAACCCAATTTGACCTAAATGAGTCAAATTGAGCCAAACCAAACCAAATCAACTCGGATTGACTTGAAATTTGGGCTAACCCACTTTTGGCTCATTTCAAATTTTCCCAAATCAAATCTAATGCCAAATGATCATTCTACCCTTGGGTCAAGGGAATCACATGAGACAAATCACCCATGTAAGTGGTCATTTCCATTCCTTGGCCACTTGGTACTCTCCCAATGGTCCCAGGCACCTAGGACCGCCCGACCCAGGTGGTTGGGTCGACCCTGACCCATGGGAGGTGAAATTAGCTCACCCTCCCCATTTGAAACCCATAGACACCCATGATTCCTCCTTGGCGCCACCTCCACACCTTCAACCAACCAAGGCAACTCACCTCCTCCCTACCACCATGACTCCGAGATGGTGGGATGGGTTAAACCCCGATCCCAGTCGATCAAGATGAAAGAATACACCCCTCATTTTCTCTCAAACACATAAAATTATTCCTGAGCCCTAGCTACCCAAGATGAGCGAAACCATTCCGCTCCCAAGCTCATTCCTCGATGGAAAATACCATTCTCATTCATCCTAAAATAAGACACTCTCATTTTGACATAACTTCCCCATTTCTCCATTAAACTCAAATTAACTTTGCACACACCTTCCTTAGGCCTCGTCGAGCAAGATGAATCATCTACCAAGCTTCTTGAGCACTGGAGGAGGAACTTCGATCAAAGTTGAGCTCCAAATCATCCGTTCGTGACCTTACATCAAGGAATTGATCTAATTGTCAGCAGCTTCATCTCCACTAGATGAAGCTTCCTCAATCATTGAGCCAGATCTTAAGCTCTGGTGAGGTATGCTTCCAAAATTGATTCTTAGGAAAAAATATGTTGGAGCTTTTTGAAGAAAACTTGCATCTCGTGTGATCTTGACCGTTGGATCCCCTCCGATCGATGTCGAGAAGGTGTGGGATCCTTTTAGAGCTGATTCAAGCTCGAGTAAGCTCAGATCAAGTGAGCAATGGAGGACAGACTCCATTCTCCATCACTTGAATGACATTAGATCACACACCATCCGTTCCATTATGATGAATCATGATTAGATATCCTGATCAATCGATTTAATCTTTATAAGCGTGGGATTAATCGTATCCGATCTTAGATCGATAATGAGAAAGCACATCCGCCACATACAGGCTGGAGATAAGTTTTAAATAGCCAATCCCCCACATGGAAAGCGCCATGCGTGGCCAAGATTAATTAGGGTTAATTAATCATTTTTAATGGCTGAAACTTCTAAAAATCATAAAAAGTCATAGGGAACTCAAAAATGCAAATAAATACTCATTTTAAAGGTATTTCAGAAGAGAATTACTTAAAAAATGATCTTAACTAATTTTGAATAGTGATTAAGATTTAATTACAAAAGTTATTAATACTTCTTAATTACTTGAGCAATTAATCCCAAATTATATGGGTTAATTTAATGGGATGACCTGCCCAATTGATTTTCTTGAGATTTATTGCTTACTTAATTAGAAAAATTGACTAATTAAATCTTAACTTCTCTTTTAAGTTAATTAATGATTAATTATTACCATGAACATTAACAAATTAGTTAATTAAGTTTATTATTCAATAGTAAGTGAACTAAGGAATAGGGTTGGGACCCCTTTCCCTAAGTACATTTCACCCTTTTTTAAAAAGAAATTAATTAATATTTAACTAATTAATTAAATCACTTAATCAAATTGAATTCATAATCACATCAAACCATAATTAATTAAATCATGGGGTAGATCTTTAGGTGTTTAATAACTTAAAGGAGTTTAATGAAATTATGGTTAGTCCACATGTGTGGGAAAACCATAAGAGTAATTAATTAAGTCCTTAATCTAATTATTAATCATGAGCCAATTGCATTAGGCCCCTTTTTATTTCCTAGGATCATTGCAAGTTTATTTTCCATGCATATCATGTTGGCTCATAATTATTTAGTTAATTACTTTAAGGTGACATGGGTAAGGGTAATTAATTCATCTAATTAAGGGTTCAACTTAATTAACCCATAAAATCAACTAAACTAAAATAAATTAAAAACCTAAACCTAAATAAAATAAAAAATAAAATAAATAAAAACCTAAACTAAAACCTAAAAAACCTAAACTAAATAAACTTAAAATAAAATAAAAATAAAAACTTAACTAAAATAAAATAAAAAAACCTAAACTAAAAAAAAATAAAATAAACTTAAAATAAAACCTAAATAAAATAAAACTAAATGTAAAATAAAAAAATATAATAAACTTAAAAAAAAAAATAAAATAATAAATAAATTAAAACCTAACTTAAAATCTGAAAATAAAACCTAAAAGAAATAAAATAAATCCTAAACTAAACTAAAAAAACCTAAACCTAAAATACATAAAAAAATAAACTAAACTAAAATAAATAAACTAAACCTAAACCTAAATAAAATAAATACTCTAAATAAAATAAACTATAAATAAACCTAAACTAACAAAATAAAAAAAATAAACCTAAAATAAATCTACTTAAACCAAAATATATAAACCTAAAATAAACCTAAAAATAATAAAAAATTAAAATAAATAAACATAAACCAAACCTATAAAAAAACTAAAATAAAACCTAAACTAAATAAATAAATAATATAAAAACTAAATAAAAATAATAAATAATAATAAAATAAATAAAATACTAAATAAATACTAACCCTAACTGACCCTAGGCTTCCTACCTGGGAACCCACTGAACTGAGCCACAGGCCCTAACTACAAAACACTGGGCCACTGAGCCCTTGGCCTAACCACTGAGCCCTGACAAAACTGAAACCCTAGACCTTCCCTAGGCTAATAAAGCTAAACTGGGCCATGACCCTAACTATAGCCCAAACCCTAAACCACAAACCCCAGACCTAACACTAAACCACTGGGCTAGGCCTAAGGCCTGACCTAATCCTGAGCCCTTCCTAACTTAATAAATAATAAATAAAATAGATAAAATGATAAAATAATAAATAATATAAAATAATAAAATTAAAAAATAATATTAAAATAAAATAAAATAATATAAAATATACTAATAATAATAAAATAAAATAAATAAATAAAATAAACCTAAAATAAATAAAATAAATAAAATAAAATAAAACTCAAATAAAATAAAATAAATAATAAAACCTAAATAAACTAAAACCTAAAAAATAAATAAATAAAATAAAACTAAAAAATAAACTAAAATAAACCTAAAATAAAAAACTTAAAAACCTAAAAATAAAATAAAACCTAAACATAAACTAAAATTAAAAAAAAAACCTAAACCTAAAAAATAAATAAAATAAACTAAAAAAAAAAAAAAAATAAACCTAAGCATATAAACCTACAAAATAAATAAAACCAAACTAAAATAAATAAACTAAATAAAATAAACTAGTAATGAAAATAAAATAAAATAAATAAAAATAAAATAAAATAAATGAATAAAATAAATAAACTAAACTACTAGTTTCTTAATTTAAAAGACCATAAAACCCACAAATATAAACTACTATATGACCCTAAAACCTAAACCAAAAGATAAAAACATAAAAGCTTAATCTAAAGACCATGACCCTAAATCCTAACCCCACAAACCTAAACTAAACCACAAAAACCTAAACCAAACCCTAAACCTTAAACCAAGCATACAAACCATAAACTAAACTAAACCCCATAAACCCTATAAATAAAACCTAAACCCAAAACCCTAAACCTAAACCAAAGTAACTAAATAAATTAAAAATAAATGAATAAACCAAAATAAACCTAAGAATGGGTAAACCTTAAACATCAAGTAAAACTATAGATCTGGCGATAAAATGGTGGTGGGGATCAAATGGATATGGAGGTAGTGGGATTATGGAGGAAGAGGAAGTTCTGACCAGTGATGGTGAAATATATGATGGTGGATCTACTAGAACTGGTTCGATGGGAAAGAGAAATGAAGAATAAGATCTATGAAATTATGTCTTTATAAAATTCTAGTTAGTAGATTTAGTATAAATTTTATTTATGTCATAAACTTAGAAAACTTGGTGTGTTACTGGTTGATGAAATTTAAAGAAGAAATGTTGAATAATTTGTTCTTTGTTAAAAAAACCTAAACCTAAACTAAAACTTGAACCTAAAAACATAAAACTAAACCACAAATCCTAAGCATTAAACTAAAACACCCAAAATAAATAAAATCTAAATAAACCACAAACTAAAAGTTAAAAATAAAATAAACCCCAAATAAAATAAACCCTAAATAAACCATAACTAAACCTAAAAAAGCTAAAAAACCTAAAAAATAAACCTAAAAAAATAAAATAAATAAGAAAACATAAAAGCAAAAATAAAATAAAATAAAATAATAAACTAAAATAAAATAAAATATATAAACTTAAATAAATAAAAACTAAAAAAATAAAAAAACTAAATATAAAAAAAATAAAATAAAACTAAATAATAAACCTAAAAAAAATAAATAAAAAATAAAACCAAAATAATAAAAAAAAATAAAATAAATAAAAAATAAATAAACCTAAACATAAACTAAATAAAACTAAAATAAACTAAACTAAAATAAATAAATAAAACTAAACTAAAATAAATAAAATAAATATAAACTAAATAAATACTAAATAAAATAAATCATAAAATAAAATAAAATCTAAAACTAAAATGACCAACTTAACCTAAAAAATAAAATAAAACTTATACAAACAAAATCTAAATAAACCTAAAAAATAAATAAACCTAAAATAAATATTATAAAGAAAATAAAAAAAAAAATCTAAAAAATAAATAAATAAAATAAATAAAAATAAATTAAATAAACTAAAAAAATAAACACTTGCTTTACATAACTTAAAAAAACCATAAACCTAAATCTAAAACCCTAAACAAAACCTAAACACTAATACAAACCCTGGGCCCAAACCATCACCTAAAAATAAACCAAAACTAAACCCAAAAAATAAACCTAAAATAACTAAATAAATTAAAATAAATCTAAACCTAAAATCTAATAAATAAATCTAAACCTAACCAAGAATAGAAACCTTGATAGACATCATATCAGCAGTACTAGATGGCTGGAGGTGAAGGTGGAGGCAAGCATTATTAGTGGTGGTGGGGGATCTGGGGTTGGGGGATAATGGTGGTTATAGGTGGTGGATGGAGGAGGCTGGAGGTTACACCGTGATGATGGAGATAATCTGATGGTGGATCCACTAGAGGATGGATGGGAACTAGAGAAATTGAAGAATGCGATCCGATCTCTATGAATTGTGTGCATAGAATTCTAGTTATTTAGGGTTTTGATTTGCTCTTCATTCTCATTTTCTATCTATCATCACTTAGACTTAGAAAAAATTGGTGTGTTACTTGTTGAAATCAAAAATAAGAAATGTTGAAACTGAATTTATTCTCTATTAAAAAAACCAAAAAACCTAAATCCTAAAATAAAACTAGATCCCTAAACCTAAAACTTAAACCCTAAACCCTAAAAACCCAAAAACCTAAACCCTAAAACCTAAACCTAAACCTAAAACCTAATTCTAAAAAATAACTAAACCTAAACAACCATAAAAAGAAACCCACAAATCTAACCTAAACCCTAAGAAACTCCCTAAACCTAATAAACCATAAACCTAAACTACCTAAATCTGTTGAAAAACTATAAAACAAATAAAATAAACATAAAACTAAAAATATAATAATCTAACCCTAAAAATAAAATAATAAACCTAAACCTAAACTTAAAAATAGATAAAAAAAACTAAACCTAAAAATAAAATGACCTAAACTAAAAAATAAATAAAACCTAAAAAAAATAAACTAATAAAAATCCTTAAAATAATCCTAAATGATAAATAAAATATAAACTAAATAAAATAAAAAATGGACAATAAATGAAAATAAAATAACTTGGGTTTGATTTAAAAAAAAATAAACCCTGAACTTTGATTCTGATAACTACCAAAACTATAAACCACTTAAACCCTCCTAAACCCTACCAGATAAAAACTCCCTAATACCCCAACCTAGGCCAACCTAACCCTGAGACCCTAAACTACTCCTAAACCAGGCCCTGACCTAAACTCCACTCTTTCTAAACTAGAAAACGAACTGATGACCAAATGACACTGGGCACTCCTTCCACCTAAGACCCTTAAAACTACTGGGCTAAAATCCAAATAGGCTAGAAAAACTATAAAGAAAACTAATAAAATAAAATACTAAATAAAATAAACCTAAATAAAGATAAATAAATAAAATAAAACTAATAAAACCTAAATAAATAAAATAAAATAAAATAAAATAAATAAAACCCAAACTAAACTAAAAAAAATAAAATAAACCTAAAATAAAAAACCATAAAATAAAACTAAATGTAAAAAAAAAAAATAAAATAAACCTAAAATAAAATAAAATAAAATTAAATAAAACTAAAATCTAAAAGATAAACCTAAAATAAATAAAAAAATAAACTAATAAAAAACTCAAACTAAAATAAAATAAAATAAAATAAAATAAAATAAAAAAAACTAAACTAAGATAAACTAAACTAAAAAAATAAACCTAAACCTAAAACTTAAACCTACTAAATAATAAAAACTAAAAAAAACCTAAAATAAAATAAAACCTAAAAAATAAAATAAAAAAAAAATAAAAAAAAATAAAAAAATAAAAACCTAAAAATAAAATAAAATAAAATACAAAAAAAAACATAAACCTAAACCTAAATTAATAATAAAAACCTAAACTAAAATAAATAAACTAAAATAAATAAACTAAAATGAAAATAAAATAAACTAAAATAAAATAAAAACAAAATAAACTAAAATAAATAAAAATAAATTAAATAAAAAATAAACCTAAACCTACCACTTTACTTAATTTAAAAGACCATAAACCTAAATCTAAACCCCTAAACCCTAAACCAAAAAAAAACCCCCACCCTAAACCCTAAACTAAACTAAAACTAAAAATTAAAATATAAATGAACCTAAACCTAAAACCAGAATGGGTAGAACCATGTGAGGAACATCACAGATCAGAACTAGGCTTAGATCTAGATGTGATGAAGGCTGAAGGAGTAGTGGTGTGGGGATCTAGTCGGTGGATATGGAGATAGTGGGGTAGGAGTAGTGGTGGTTATGGAGGTGAGAGGCGATGGAGGTTACAAACCTTGGTGATGAGGGAGAGATCGAGATATGATGGTGGATCTCGCCAGAAGGCGGGGTGGTTGATGGGAACTAGAGAAGCTAAAAGATGATTAATATATTGCTTATGAAATTGTGTCTTTATAGAGATGGTTCTAGTTAGCTAGGTTTTATTTGTTCTATGTGTGCTCATTTTTATTTATGTGCTTGTGTCTTAGAAAACTTGGTTACTTGGTTGATGAAATCAAAGAAGAAATGTTGAATCAATTTGTTCTTTGTTAAAAAAACCTAAACCCTAAACCTAAATAAAACTAATAAACATAAAACATAAACCCTAAATCCTAAGCCTAAACCCTAAACCCTAAACCTAAACAAAACCCTAAAACCTAAACCCTAAACCCTAATCCCAAAACCTAAATAAACCCCAAATCCTAAAACTAAACCTAAAATCTAATAAACCCTAATAAACCCCAAATAGAACCCCAACTAAAAGGCTAAAACCAAACCTACAAAATAAAACCTAAAATAAAATAAGAAAACATAAACCAAATAATAAAATAAAAAACTTAAAACCAAAGCAAAAGAAAATAAAATAAAATAATAAAATAAACTAAAATAAAACTAAACTAAAATTTAAATAAACCTAAAAATACCTAAATAAAACTAAAATAAAAAATAAAATAAATAAACTAAATTAAAACCTAAAATAAAACCTAAAAATAAATAAAAATAAAACACAAACTAAAAACTAAAATAAAATAAATAAACCTAAAAACTAAAATAAATTAAAATAAACTAAACTAAATAAAATAAACTAAACCTAAACTAAATAAAATAAAATAAATAATAACTAAAATAAAATCCAAAAAAATTTAAAATGAAAAACTTATCTAAAATAAAATAAAAATTAAACCTAAATAAATAAACTAAAATAAAACCTAAACTAAAATAAATAAACTAATATAAATAATCTAAAGAAAAAAATAAATAAATAAAATAAAATAAATAAATAAACTAAATAAATAAACATAAACTTTGGTTTTATTTTTTTTAAAAAAATAAACCTAAATGAACCCTAAACCCTAAACCTAACACTAAACCCTAAACCCTAAACCTACTTACCCTAACCCTAAACCTTACACCTAAAGCATAAACCAAAACTCAAACTAAACCCTAAACCCTAAACCACTAAACCACACAAATACTATAAATAAATTAAAAATAAACCTAAACCCTAAAACCTAATAAACCTAATCTAAACCTAAACCCTAAGAATGGGTGACCTTATGATAGGAACATCACATCAACCAGTCTAGATATGGTGGTGGAGGCGGAGGTGGCATTCATGTGTGGTGGGGTAGGTGCCTGGATATGGTGGTGGTCATAATAGTGGTGGTTATGGAGGTGGGAGGATGAGGTTAGACCATTGTGATGGTTGAAAGATGATAGATAGATGGTGGATCTACGGCGTGGTTCATGAGAATGAAGAATGGGTGATCCGATCTACTGCTTATGGAAATGTGTCTTTACAATAGAGATAGTTCAAGTTATCTAGTCTTTTTGATTTGCTCTATGCCTGCTCATTTTCTATCTATGTCATCATTTGTGTCTTAGAAAAATTGGTGTGTTACTTGTTGATAAAATCAAAATAAGAAATGTTGAAACTGAATTTGTTCTCGGTTAAAAAAATTAAAAACCCTAAACCCTAAACTAAAACTTGAACCTTAAACCTAAAACCTAAACCCTAAATCCTAAACCCTCAACCCTAAACCCTAAAACCTAAACCTCCACACTCCCCACCCACCAACATTAAGCCCCATACCCACCCTAAACTAAACCACAACCTAAATTCTAAACCCTAAACCCTATTCCTCCCCTAACCCTCCCTGGCCCTAAACCTTGTCTCCAAAACCTAAACTTACCCTGTTGAAAAAAACATACTACAAAATATAAATAAACTTAAACTAAATAAATACTTTCTAAACTCTAAATAAATAAAATAAATAAAAATTAACCTTTTAAAATACCAAAATAAACATAAAGCTAAACCTAAAATAAAATGAACTAAACTAAAATAAAATAAAACTAAACCTAAAATAAATTAAACAAAATCTAAATTAAAATAAATAATCCTAAAAATAAATAAACTAAATAGAATAAAAAATAAACCTATAAAATAAAATACTAATAAATAAAAATAAACTAAAATAAACTTACTTTTTATCAGTTTAAAAAAAAACATAACCATCCTACCATAATCCCTAAATACTTACCTAGGCCCTAAACCCTCCCTACTAAATCAAACCCTAAAACCTACCCTGACCTTAAACACCCTACCTAAAACCACAAAACTCTAACTTTAAAACTAACTGGGCCCTAAACTCCTGAGCCACTAAACTAAAAATAACCCTAACCTAACCTACTAAAACTGACCCTAACCCACTAAAAACCCTAAAACCTAAAACTATTTCTAAAACTAAACCAAAACCAAAAACTTACCTACTATTAAACCTAAAAATAAATAAAAATCAAACTAAATAAAATAAAAATTAAAAATAAAATAAAAACTAAACTAAACCTAAACCTAAAATAAAAATAAAAAATAAAAATAAAATAAAATAAAATAAATAAAACCAAACTAAACTAAAATAAAATAAACCAAGAATAAAACCTAAATAAAAAAAAAATGAAACCTAAAAACTAAACATAAAATAAAAGAAAATAAACAAAATAAACAAACAATAAATAAGACCTAAAAACTAAATAAAAATAAATAAAATAAACCTAAATAAAATTAAACTTACAAATATTAAATAAATAAAATAAATAAAATCTAAACTAAAATAAAAATAATAAAACAAAAAAAATAAATAATTAAAACCATAGCTAAATAAACATAAATAAAATAAAATAAATTAAAAAAATAAACTAAATACTAAATTAAATAAAATAACCTACCTAAAATACTAATAAAATGTTACTAAAATGATAAAATAAAAATAAACTAAAATTAAACCTAAAACACCCAAAAATAAACTAAACTTAAAAATAAAAAAAATACTTAAAAATGTTACCAAAATAACTAAAACCACACCTGAGCCACTACTGAGCCCTGACTAAACCCTCCTAATACTACCCTAAACCTCTCCACCTAACCACTGAACCTTAACCACTGGCTAGGCCACTGACCCTAAACCCAGCCCTAAACTCTAAAAACCTAAACTAACCCTGACTAATAGCCTAAAAGACCCTGGGCCTAAACCCTGACCTCCCTGATCCTACCCTAATACCACTCCTACAGACTACCACTACTCACTAAACCCTAGGCCACTCTGACTCTGGGCCACAGGCCATTAAACTGGGCCCTAAAACCACTAACCTACTACTTAACCTATAAAAATAACCAAACCTACTTACTAAACTAAAATAAATAAAAACTAAATAATAAAATAAAATAATAAAGTAAAATCTAAACTAAAACTAAAAAAATAAAAATAAAATAAAATAAAATTAAAATAAAATAATAATAAACTAAACTAAATAAAATAATAAACCTAAATAAAAACATATATAAAATAAAATATGTAAGTAAAAATAAAATCTTAAATGAAATAAATAAACCTACATAAACCTAAAACCTAAAATAAATATATAAATAATAAAATAAACCTAATCTAAAAAGTAAACCTAAATTAATAAAAAACTTAAAATAAAACCTAAAAAAAATATAAACTTAAACTAACCTAAAAACCTAACCTATAAAATAAAATAAAATAAAACTCAATAAAAATAAACTTAAACCTAAATAAAATAAATAATAAAAATAAAAAAAAATAAAATAAACTTAAAATAAAACTAAACTAAATAAAATAATAAAATATTAATAAAATTAAAATAAAAATAAACCAAAATATAATAAATAAACAAAATAAACTAAAATATTAATCTAAAAAAAAATACTAACTCATCCCTAATCTAAAATAAAAAACCCTAAAACTAAAACCCCAAACAACCCAACCCACAATAAACCTAAAATAACCCAAATAAATAAAAATAACTAAACCCTAAATTAAAAAAACTAAACCTAAAACAAAAATTCTAAATAAAAAAAAAACTAAACTCAAATAAATAAAACCTAAACCTAAAATAAACTAAACTAAACCCTAAACTAAATCAAATAAATATACTAAACATAAACTAAACCTGTTAAAAATCTAGAAATAAACTAAAAAAAAATAAAATAAAACCTAAACCTAAACAATCCTAAAAATAAAAATAAAACCTACTAAAATAAATAAAATAAAACTAAACTAAAAAATATAAACATAAACCTAAACTAAAAGAAACTAAAATAAGACATACTAAAATAAATGAAACAAAATAAATAAACTAAATAAATAAAACTAATGCACTAAATAAAAAATAAAATAAAATAAACTAAAATAAATAAAATAAACTAAATAAACCTAAACCTCTTTTAATTAATTTTTTAAAAGCACTAAATTCTAAACCCTAAACCATCTAAATCCTAAACCTAAAAACCCCAAACCTATCCCAAACCTAACCTACCCTACCCAAACCATAAACCTAATACCTAAACTAAACCCTAAATCCTAAAACCTCAAACCTAAACCTAAACCTAAACCCACCCCTCCTCTCCCCTCTGTCTCTTTTTTCCTTTCATTTTCCTTACTTGGCTTATGATCATTCTCGATCAATTTTTTTAATAATTTGTCTCTGATTGGCCTCTAATATGAGTTTCCCTTCACTCTTTCAATGGTGGAGGAGCCGCTTTCAGTGCAGCCGAGCTTATCTATCTTGGAGGCGTCTTAGGGCATCATTTACATTATGGATCAAAATCAATGCTACTCTTTAAGTCCTTTAAGGATGCATTATCTGGTAAGAACCTTTCCCCTAATGCTTCAGTGAATTTGATCTCGACCTCATTTCATGGGATGCCTATTGTTATGTGCTCGGATCTAGATGTGGAAAAGTTGGTGAAGCCTTTTGAATTCTCTTTAGTTGGTAAATTTTCCTTACGTCTTCCAACTCTCGATAACATCCGATCATTTTTTCATAGCCTTAAACTTTCAGGTGTTTTCACTATCGGATTGATTGATCCTAGGCATATTTTAATTCAACTCCCTAATGACTTAGATTATTTAAGAGTTTTTGCCCGTCGCTCTTACTTTGTGTTTAATTTCAAATCGACTTAAAATGGTCTCCTCTTTTGATATAAAGAGGAATCCCAATTGTTCCTATATGGCTAGCTCTTCCTAATATGAGAATACATTATGTTTAGTTCTCTTTGTGGGGGCTCTCTTTGTACCTCTTCAAATTGATCGCCATGAGATCATGACCTTCATTGCTCATATTTTGGTTGAGATTGATATTACTAAAAACATCCTAAAGAAGTTTGGATGCTCACGAAGTTTGGTTATAATCAAAAGTGGAATTTGAGAACTTTCCTATTTTTGCACACATTGTAAGATTCATGGCCATGATCATTAGAATGTTTTGTGTTGCATCCTCATCTTAAAAGAATAAATTTGGATCCTAATCCTACTCTATCAAATGAAAAAACCAATAAATTTTCTTATGTGCCTAAAGTCACTCAAAAAATCATCCCCACCCCTACTCCTTTTCTATCCACTAATTTACCTATTGGAGCAATCAGCATGTTAAAAATAATGCTTATGAGGTTGTGAGGAGGCTAATGATAACTTAATTAACATTGCTTCTAATTGTAATAATTTGGCTCCTCAAGATAATACCTTGACTCAGTCTAACCTACCCCTTTTGGCTAGTGAACCCGAGGAGACTCATATGAACCCTAGTGGTGATTTGAATGGAAACTTCAGGTTGGATCAAAATCTAAAACAAATTTTGAGTTGATCCTTTGATGAAAGAACAAAATCTAAAATTGCTAATCCTTTGATGATGGAACAAAATTTGAAAAGTAATTACAGCATGAAATCATATTAATGGCTTCACAACCTCTCCTTCTACCCTTCATAGTGATGCATGCTAACCCACTTTCTTTAGCTTAATTATGATATTGAAGAAGGGGAAATTACCATTAGAAATGCTTTGACCTGTCCTATTGAATATCATAAATCAATCTCTCTCGGATGGTGATACTTTGGACAACAATAGATCTTTTCAAACTGTCTTTAAAAAATAATTTGTTAAAGCTAGAATGTTCACTAACAGCTCCACAAGAACTACTAGATCTTCTCTAACTTTTCATAAATAACTATTTTAAGTTTTCTTTTCTTCTTGCTTTTTTATTTCTTTAGTTATCTCTTTTTTATTCTTTCTTATTTTATTATGATCAATTTTTAATGTTAGTATTGGGACTCTCATTGTCCACACAACCATATTAGAAGTCTTTGTGTATTCATAACATAGCCTTACTTGTTGTTATTGAACCATTCATACACTCTTAAGATCAACCATGTTTCTAGAATGCTTGGCTTTCAAAATTTCTTTTATAATATTAGCAATAAAATTTGGTGTTTTGGAATAATTTAGTCAACATCTCTATCCTTGATGATCTTCAACAATTGGTTAATGTCCACATCTCATTGGGTGAATTTCCTGCTTTAGGTTCCTTTATTTATGCTTCTTGTAATAGAGCTAGTAGGGACATCCTTTGGGATAACTTAAGAACATTTGCCTCCTCGATCAATAAACCCTGGTTGGTTGGGGGTGATTTTAACACTATTCTCTCCTCCTCAGAAAGAAAGGGAGGTTGCTCTCCTAACATTCATTCCATGGATGATTTTTCTAATATGATTCTTGATTGCAATCTTTGATATTGGCTTTTAGCTCATACATTGGCATAACTCTAGACTACGGCAGTGACTTTATAGGACTCTTTTTAATTCTCTTTGGATCAATCAATGCCCCTTACTTTTGTTGAACATTTGAGTAGAACTATGTATGATCATGCTCTACTTTTGAATTTTATCCAAAATCCCTCCAATAGATTATCCTCCCCAACTTCTTTCAGATTCCAAAACATGTGGATCCAACACATTGATTTCATAAATGTTGTATCCATTAACGGATGGCTCCTCTTCATCAGATAATTTGGTTAAGCATGATTCACCTCTTAAAAGCTTAAACAAAACCTAAATTGGTGGAACAAGCATCATTTTAAAATCTTTTTTATATCAAAATATGGAACAATTAGTTTGTTCTCTTGAAGATGCTATTTTGGCTGATTCTACTAAACTTGAGGAGTTGAATGAAGCTAAAGATAACTTGGTTAAATATCAAAATATGGAGGAAACATATTGGCGACAAAAGGATGCTAGCATACATATTGTAGATGGTGATATACAGTATTTCCATGCTCTTTTCAAAAAAAGAAAGCCTTAAACTCTATTAAAAAAATTAAAAATGATAACGACAGCTGGATCACTAATAATAATGATATTGAAGATTCTATCATACATCATTTTAAGAACTTATTAAATAACAACCCTACCATAGAAGCTTTCTCCAACTCTCACTTGATTCCCTCAACGATTACTAATGATGACAACCATTTGCTTAATTTCATCCTATAGTGAGATTGGTAGTATTCTCAATAGCATGAATCTTGGCCCGAAGGCTACGACTCAATTTTTTTAGCATTGTTATAAATTATTCTTGTTGATCTTGTCGTTGATTTTTTTTATGGCAATCCTTTACCTAGATATTTTCTAGCACTTCCATTATTCTCATTCCCAAAATTAATAATCCAATCTTGGGGCGATTTAGACCTATCATCCTTTACCTTCTTTCATAAAACATTGCTAAATTAATTGCTAATAGAATTAGTTCCTTCTAAAATTATTTCCCCAACTAGGTTTCATTAAAGGTAGAGCTATATCGACAACATTCTTCTAGCCCAGTGATTCATGACATTGATGCTTCTCTGTGGTAACATCCTTTTCAAATTAGACATCTCTAAAGCTTTTGACAACCTCTCTTGGAATTTCTCTTCCAAATTCTTCTTGTTTTAGTTTTGACTATTTTATCCTCATTAAAATTGTATTACCAATGTTTGGTTCTCCATTATCATGAATGGTGAGTCCTAGGTTTTCCTTCTATGCATGGTTTGAGATGAGATCCCTTATCTCCCTCTCTTTATTATTGTTGCTATTGAATATCTTTTGAGGAGCCTTAATGATCTTTTCAATAATAATCCTACCATGTTTTTTAGAACTCAAGGTGGTCTTCCTGTCTCTCATCTTAGTTTTGTTGATGACTTCATAATCTTTTACAATGCCTCTACTCATCACATTAAAACTATTAAGAATCTTTTAAATAAATTTGGTAATGAAAGTGTCTCTTTCTTTAAGGTAAAAGTTGTTTCATTCCTTCTCTAAAATCTAGTAATAGGATCAACCAAATCTTGAGAATTACTAATTTTCAGAACAACTTCTATTAAATATCTTGGTGCTCCGCTCTTTAAAGGTCAGAAAAGATCGCATCTCTTTGAGGAGTTAATCCAAAAAATCTCTAATAAAATTTTTGTTTGGGAATTTCATTTACTCTCATTTGGTGGTAGGCTTACTTTGATTAAGAGAACCCTTAACTCCATGCCTTTATATCTCATTCAAACCATTGCCAATTCTACCATTAACAAAATTGAGACTCAACAAATTCTTCTGGGGTTCTAACAATTCTACTAAAAGAATGCATTGGACCTCTTGGTATAAAAGTTGTGGCACTCTTGCTGAAGGTGGGCTTGGCTGTAAGCCAATCATGGAAGCTATCACTGCTTTTTCCTATAAACTTTGGTGTAATTTTAGGAACAACAATGGTCTTTGGGCTAATTTCATGACTATCAAAAACTGCCAGGGTAAGCACCCTCTCATTTTCCCCTATAAAGTGGGAGACTCTCCTGTATGGAAAAGACTTTATTCCATCAAAGGGGAAGCAAAATATTTAATCTCATGGGGGATTAACTCTGGAACCTCTTTCTTTTGGCAAGATAACTGGACTGGAGGTGGGTCCATTGATGAATTACTTTCTACCCACTCCACTACTGCTATTAAAGTGAACTCTTTCTAGCAGAATAATAAGTGGAACAATAGTAAGCTTACTGACTATATTCCTTTCTCTCTTTTAGATAAGCTTACTATTATTCCTATCATTCCTAGCAATCATGATTAGATCCTTTTTAAGCATTCCCAAAAAGGTGATTTCAACCTTAAAAAAGTTTGGATTCATATTAAAGAAGCTTATGATTTTTACAATGTGTTTTTTAAACTTTAGAATAACACTATTCCTATTTCCTATTCTATTCTAACTTAACGTATTTTGAAAAACTTTATCCTGTTGACTCCTTGATGTGGGGTAAAGGTTTTACTTACCTTCAAAATGCTACTACTTTCACATTGAGAATGTGAATCATGTATTTGTTAACGGCCATTGCTTCCAAAGGATTTGGTATGATGATCTCTTTAATATTGTCAAATTCAATGGTTCCTTAACTCTATACCAACTACTTGAAGTTTATTTTGAAAATATTATTAAAGGCCACATTAAAGTCATAACTATTATCACTCTTATTTGGTTCATATGGATGGACAGGAATGATGCAAAATATCGTGGATTCCTATGAACCACATGAGGATAATTACTAGAATTAAAATAAAATCATGACTTATTTAATGCCAATTTAATTAACTACAATCAATTCAAAGGTAAATTTGTGGCCAATAAACTGGGTTTTAACTTGGATCCACCCTAAAGATGACAAGATTGTTTATTGGTAAAATCTCATGCTAATACTATTAAAATTAACATTGATGGCTCTCTCTCAAAATGCTTCTATGTGGTGCATTTTAGAAACCTTAATGGTAAAGTCCTATGTGCTTTTGCTTACCCCTTAATACTTGCTCTATTCCTTTTCTTTGAGCTAATGGTTTACAAAGCTATTGAGATTTGCCTTCAAAAGGTTGGCTCAATATTTGGATTGAGGTGGATGCCTCTTGATTGATCTTTTGACTTCCACCAAAATGGGCAATGTTTGTACTACCTTCTCAAGCAAACTAGAGCTCTCCTTTCTCAACTCTATTTTAAAATCACTCTTATATGGCATGAAGGTAATGCATGCGTTGATTACCTTGCTAATTTGGGTGCTAGATTAGATGGCATAAAATTCTTTGATCAACTTATACTTCCTAAACATTTGCATGGTTTGGCTAATTTGGACAATATTGGATTCCCTTACCTCAAAAATTAATCCATCCTATTGGTTTGGCCTGTTATATTACTTATTTAACTACATGATCAACTTCTGTTTAGTGTTGTTGTTTCTCTAGATTTTTTTGATGCATCTTCCTGATACGCCTTTATGGTTAATTGTTGATCTCTATGGCATCTGCTATTGGATTAATTACCCTAACCTTTTTTGCGGTCTTACTGCTTCTGCTATTTTCATTATTAATGGTAAGGTGTTTCCTGTCTGCTGGAGGAGATATTACTTATGCTTTACTTTACTTTACTTTTCGATCAATGACTTCTTGCCATCAATATTTTATTAAGGGGTCTATTGTATATTTTCCATTATATGATTAAGGTTGTTCTATCTCTTTTCCTTTCTAGAAATCTATTGGGGCTCATGACTTTGTTGTATCAATGTTTAATTGCTATATTTTGTATAGCTTCATGATAGCCCCAATTTATCTATTTTTTCTCCTTTATTATGGATGTGGCCCCTTTATGCTCCCTAACCTCACCTCCACAACTGGAGAAAGCGCAATACCCTTGCTACTATAACTTCTTCTTTTCGAGTTGGAATTACTTCTTGATTTCCTTCCTATTTTTTCTTGATGTGTGGGCTTAGCTCTTGTCTTTTCTGTCATGAAGGATTTCAAATATGGCTTTCCTTTGAACCTTTTGACTCTATGTACCACTATTTTTCTTGGATTATCTTATGGTGGGTGCAATAATGTTTTTGTTGTTTTAATTGTTGGCTATTATTTTGGGTCTTATGTCCAAGGGGTGCTTTTAGGGCTATTTTTTGATTGCCTTTGCAACCTCACCTTACCAACTGTGAGAAAGCGCCATACCCTTGTTATTATTATCTCTTTGCGATTGGACTTACTCAATGATTTCTTTCTCTGCTTTCTGAGGATGTTAGTTTAGTTGTAAGCCTGCTCTCCTTTGTCTTGAAGGATTTCAATGATGGCTCCCTTTTCAACCCCACGTATATCTTTGTACTTATTTTTATTGTCTTATCTTATGGTGGGTACAATAATTGTATTGCTATTTTAATTATTGGTTGTTGGATTTTCTGATCTTATGTCCAACAGGCTACTTTTGAGGTCGGCTCTTTGTTGGCTTTTATTTTTCCATCTTGGCTCTATTAGACTTCCGCATTTCCTGTATGGGTTTGGGTTATGCTGTCTTGCTTGACACTTGTTGGTTATTAACTTCTGCAATGATTATTAACAAGGGGGTTGTTAACACCTGCATTACTTATTCTGATTGGGTACCTTTTTCTGGGCTATATTCCTGGGCTATATACCAGGACTGTAAGTTTCATATATGTCCCATATGTTTAGGATGGAGTTAATTACATGCTATTTGATTTTCCTTCGATTTCAGCGGGCTTTTCAACCGGTTGTATATTGCTTCTTTCCTCACGGCCTCTTCTATTTTTCCCGTGGTGGGTTTTCATCGCCTAATTAAACTCTTGGCTCGGTAAAAAATAAGGTGAATCTGGCAAAGATGGTTCATTTTCATATGTGTAGGGATTCTTATTCCATGGTGACTATATTGATGATATTTTTTCTACATGGGATCCCCTTTCCCATTCTACTCTTTGTTGTATCCTTTTCTATTATGTTTATGGTTTTGTTTAGGTTTGCAGGTACTAAGGCTCAAAAGACTTTCAACAAATGGTTGCTATCTTCCCACAGGTTTGTTGGCTATGATGGCTGTGATGATTTCACTCCTTTTTTGGTTTGGTAGTAGCTCTTGTGATGTAACCCTTCCGCTGAAGTTTGGATGCTCATATTTGCATCTGCCCCAATTTGGTGTGACTGAGCCTGAGCCTTCTCTCACACACTTCTTTATAATCTTTCTCAATTTATGTTGTTCTCAATTTTCATTTTGTCTGTATTACTTTAACTGCTCTAATTTCTATCTTTCTACAATTTTGCAGGTGCATTTCTCTTGTTCTCTTATAGGTTTGCTCCCTAGTGTCATGCATTCTCTCTCATCTGAGCTTTGGCCCGGATCTATTCATTGGCTTATCTATGTTAATCAATTTGTATCTTTTGCTTTCCTTTACTCTTTTATTTTGCTTTTGGTTGTACTTAGATAGGGGATTTACTCTCTAGGTGATGTAGCTCTTTGAGCGATGGTTTGGAGTTTATCCACTTAAGGACCTTGTAACCCTCTTTTTTGGCAATAAAATTCCCCATGGGGTTTCCCTAAACCCTAAAACCTTAAACCGTAAACCTTAAACCCTAAGCCATAAAACCTATAACCTTAAACCCTAAACTCTAAAACCCTAAAAACTTGAACCTAAACTAAATAAAACTTAAAAATAAAATAAATAAAATTCCTAAACTTAAATTAAATTAAAAATAAAAGAAAAGAAAAACCTAAACTAAAACCCAAACCCTAAAACTAAAAACCTAGTAAATTTATTGTAGCTACTGCACTTGATGCTTCTCTACTACTGCTTCTGTTTCGTAGTGGAAGAGAAGAAGGAAGAGTCTGCTAATGAATTTAATGACGATATGGGTTTCAGCTTGTTCGATTAAGCTTTGTTGGCCTTCTATAAAATCAAATTTTATTATCCCTCAGAGTTAAATCATTTTGAGACTACAATTTTTGTGAATTTTTGAATTGCATTTTATTTTATCTTATTTTATTAGTTATTAGAGGATAATGTCTTATTTGATTTTGAAATTTTTTATTTGTTATGAAATTATTTGAGTTTTTAAATAAATAAATAAATAACCTTAAACCCTAAATCCTAAACCCTAAACCTTGACCCTAAACCTAAACCTAAAGTAACTAAATAAATTAAAAAATAATCCTAAACCCTAAAACTTAATAAACCTAAACCTAAACCTAAACCTAAACCTTAAGAATGGGCAGAACCTTGATGGCAGGAACCTCACTATCAACCAGGCTCAATCTACATCTGGCGGTGGAGGTGAAGGCGGAGGTGGCAATTATCACAATGGTTGTGGGGGATCTGGAGTTGCTGGTGGATATGGAGATGGTGGTCAAAGCAGTGGTGGTTATGGAGGCAAGAGGAGCGATGGAGGTTATAGCCATGGGAATGGCGGAGGGAGAGATTGGGGATATGATGGTAGATCCCTCTACTTGAGAGGTCGGGGTGGTTTTGATGGGAACTGTAGAAATTGAAGAACGACCGATCCGATCTGCTGCTTATAAAATTGTGTCTTTAGAGTATAGACAGTTCTAGTTATCTAAGGTTTTTGATTTCTCTATGCGTGCTCATTTTTTATCTTTGTCATTGCTTGTGTCTTAGAGAACTTGGTGTGTTACTTGGTTGATGAAATCAAAATGAAGAAATGTTGACCTAAAACCTAAAACCTAAATCCTAAATCCTAAATCCTAAATCCTAAAAACTAAAATAAAATTATATATATATATATATATATATATATATATATATATATATATATATATATATATATATATATATATATATATATATATATATATATATATATATATATATATATATATATATATATAATAAAAAAACCCAACTCTAAACCTTAAGCCTAAAACTAACTCTAAAACCTAAACCTACAACCCTAAAACCTAAACCTTGAACCCTAAAACACAAAAATCTAAAGCTTAAAGCCTAAACCCTAAACTGTAAGCCCTAAACACTAAACCCTAAAAACCATAAACCCTAAACCCTAAAACACAGACTTCTTTCTTCTAGGTTCTCAACATCCCAACTAAGATCAACAAAGGTATTGTTGAAATTATCACCCCGGTTGAGCTGATTGGAAAAGGAAAAAATATGGGATCCTTAGAAGCTACTCTCTTTGCTAAGCTAGGGATTAGGCCATTTTTTCTTATGGCCTTGTCATCCGGATGGTTTGGTGTTCGCCTCGGCTTGACCTCAAGATGATCTCAACGAGAAGTTTTCAACTGGCCTTTCGATGATCGCTTCTTTGTCACTGGCCCTCTCTTATCCCACCCTTACTATAGTGCCCCACATGTTCATCAATGCTTACAAGAATGTCCATGACATCAAAATTGCCGCTGGTTACACATACCTGTAGGCCTAGAAAGTTAAGGAGTATTTGAAGGATCCAAGTAAATTTGATGTGGTTGTTGTACCTGATGCTTCAGCTAGTCCAACTACAACTACTCGTCCGATTGTTGTAGTGGAAGAGAAGAAGGAACACCTGCTGAGGAATCTGATGATGATATAGGTTTCAACTTGTTCTACATAGCTTTGTCGGCCTTCTACAAAATAAAATTTTATTTTCTATGGGAGTTAAATCATCTTGTGAAATAGTATTTTTATGAATTTTTAAATTGCATTTTATTTTATCCTATTTTATTAGTTATTGAAGGATAATGTCTTGTTTGATTTGGTAATTTTTTGTTTATTATGGAATCATTTGAGTTAAAAAAAAAACCTAAACTCTAAACCCTAACCTTAAACCCTAAACCCTAAACCACAAACCCTAAACTTAAACCTAAAGTAACTAAATAAATTAAAGAATAAACTTAAACCCTAAACCTAATAAACCTAAACCCTAAGATTGGGCTGAACCTTGACGGTAGGAACATCACCGTCAACTAAGCTCATTCTAGATCTTGCGATGGAGGCGAAGGTAGAAGCAGCGGTTATCTTAATGGTGGTGGGGGATCTGGAGGCGCTGGTGGATATAGAGGTGGTGGTCAGAGCAGTGGTGGTTATGGAGGCGGGAGGAGCGACGGAGGTTATAGCCGTGCTGGTTACGGACGGAGAGATCGAGGATATGATAGTAGATCCTACAACTCAAGAGGACGAGGTGGTTTTGATGGGAACTGGAGAAACTGAAGAATGGTCGATCCAATCTGTTGCTTATGTAACTGTCTTTATAGTAGAGACGATTCTAGTTATCTAGGACTTTTGATTTTTTTTAGTCGCTTGTGTCTTAGAATACTTCGTGTGTTACTTGGTTGATGAAATCAAAAAAATAAATGAATCGAATTTATTCTCTATTAAAAAATCAAAATCTAAAAAAACTAAAAAACCTAAACCAAATCTGAACAAACCCTAAACCCTAAAACCTAAACCCTAAACCTAAATCTTATACCCTAAAAACCCTAAACCTAAACCTTAAACCAAAACCCTAAAACCAACTCTAAAACCCTAAACCCTAAACCCTATAAAATCTTAAAACCCAAAACCTAAACCTAATCTAAATAAACCTAAAAATAGAATGAATAAATAAAAACATAAACCAAAATAAAATAAAATAAAACCTAATCCAAAAAAATAAACCTAAACCTAAAAAATAAAATAAAATAATAAATAAAAAATTAACTAAAATAAATAAAATAAAAGCTAAACTAAACTAAAATAAATAAAACCTAAATAAAATAAACTAAATGTAAAATAAAATAAAATAAAAAATAAATAAAAAACATAAACCTAAAATAAACTTAAAAAATAAATAAAATAAAACTAAAATAATTAATTAAAGAAAACTAAATCAAAATAAAATAAACCTAAACTAAACTAAAATAAACTAAACTAAAATAAATAAAACCTAAACCTAAAAAAACTAAACATAAACCTAAACTAAAAAATAAAATAAACTAAAATAATACGATACTGAAATAAAACTTAAAAAAAAACCTAACATAAAAAACCTAAAAACTTAAAACAAAATAAAAACCTATAACTAAAAAAAAAAAACCTAAACCTAAAATAAAATAAAAAAAAAATCTCTAAAAAAAAAAACACTAAACCTAAAAAAAAAAACTAAAATAGAAAACTTAAACTAAAATAAATAAACTAAATTAAATAAAAATAAAAAATTAAATAAAATAAAATAAAATAATAAATAAATTGAGTAAATGAAGTAAACCTAAAGCTACTAGTTTACTTAATTTAAAAAAAATACCTAAACCTTATATCCTAAATCCAACCCTAAACCTAAATTTAAACTACAACATTAAACCTACAAACAAACCCTAAACCCTAAACCCTAAAATCTTAAACCTAAAAGCATAAACACTAAAAAAACAAACCCACCCAAACCTTAAACCCTAAACCTTAAACCCTAAACCCCAAAATTTAAACCTTAACCTAAAGTCACTAAATCAATTAAAAAAATAAAAATAAACCCTAATAACAAATAAACCTATACCTAAACCTTATGAATGGTCAGAACCTTGATGTCAAAAGCATCATTGTCAGCAGATATTCTAGATCTGGCGAGGGGTGAAGGCGTGACAATTATTAGTGGTGGTTATGGAGGGAGGAGCGGAGGTTACAAGCGTGACGGAGGGAGAGATCAGGGATATGATGGTGGATCCTGCTACTCGAGAGGTCAGGAGGGTTCTGATGGGAACTGGAGAAACTAAAGAACGGTTGATCCGATTTGTTTCTTATGGAACTAGGTCTTCCCAGTAAAGATGGTTCTAGTTATCTAGGGTTTTTGATTTGTGCTATGCATGCTCATTTTTGATCTATGTCGTCGCTTATGTCTTAAAGAACTTGGTGTGTTACATAGTTGATGAAACGAAAAAGAAGAAATGTTGAATCTGAATTTTTTTCTCTATTAAAAAAAAAAACCAAACCCCTTAAAGCCCAAACTAAAACTTGAACCCTAAACCTAAACCTAAGCCCTAAACCTAATCCCAAACCCTAATCCCTTAACC